>JAULKK010288307.1:0-13610 GCA_032355705.1 Rubia peregrina
ATAGCGGACATGCTATACCGTCGGGCCGGGGGCGTCTCCGCCCCCCGGACCCCCAGGCCAGGGTGCGGTCCGCCCCCCTAGACCCCCTGACTCGCTGACCGGCCAGCGAGATCCCCGTACCAACCTGTCGAAGCGGCTAATACGTATTCAAGGCATACCAACAGTTAATATAACTCTCACATAATTTTAAGTACTGAAACAACGCTAACTAGTTGATGAAAGTGCTTAGGGACCATATGTGGCATTGACCTTGACGAGAACGGTGTTGATTGGACTTAAAAAGACAAAAATGTCCCTCAGTCAAAACCTGGAATTTTGAGGACAATTTTTCCCTCTCTATCCACCTACCTCGCGGGGAAATACTCACCCTCCCATCCAGCTCCCTCCGCACCCAGCCCCAGCCCCACAACTACCACTACCCTTCCACCCCCAGCCGCTCAATATCATCACCACCCTTCCACCCCAAAACCATCATTCTGTCGCTCATCACCTTGAGCGTATCGTTACCTCATTGCTGCTTCACTTTGCTTCATCACTGCAAAATCATAGTCCACCCGTTACCGATGCTTCACTTCGCTCCGCCTCCGTGCTGCTCAATGTGGGCATGAAACCCCCCCCCCTCATCCACATCCCCGCCACCACCCATACCAGTCCACTTGCTCCTTGCCACCCATCCTAGGTCATGATCTCGATGCCCAGCCCTAAACCCGCCACCACTCCCGCCGCTTGCCACCACCCATCCCAGTCCATATCGACTCCCAACCCTAAACTTTCCACCATTTTCGCCGCTCTCCATCTCGATGCCAAACAGCTCGCTA
Organism: Rubia peregrina; assembly: GCA_032355705.1. Lineage (NCBI taxonomy): Eukaryota > Viridiplantae > Streptophyta > Magnoliopsida > Gentianales > Rubiaceae > Rubia > Rubia peregrina. The sequence goes on from JAULKK010288307.1 coordinate 819, forward strand.
CCACCCATCCCAAATATTTGTTTGCGGGGAGGATTCGTGGGAAAAAACAAGAAAATAATAAGAGAGGAGCTGTCGCATCTTCACTCCACAATGATTGCTTCATTCAAGTTGTGATTTTATCTTAATTTAATATTTATTCAATTTGTGATATTTAATTCGTTCAATCCTTTTTAATTTGTTAAATCTTTTTTATGGTGAATGTGTTGGCGGGTTATGGTGGTGGGTTGAGGTAGCAGTGCAGGTGTTGGGGGCGATGTGGTGTAGTGTTATGTTGGCAGTGGGATGGGTGTGTGTGTGTGTTGTGTTGTGTTGGCTAGTGGTGATAGTGTGAATGTGTGGTGCTTGAAGAAAGAAAGTTGTTTGAGAAGAATGTAGAGGGAAATGGGGTGGGAAAACAAAAATGATCAAAATAAACTTCTAAAAAGATATAAAAAGTCGACAAAAAGTAACAAAGATTATAGGAATATGTCTTGAAATGCACTAACTTCATTTAAAATTGTTAGGGGTAAAGGTTGATTTTCTTTACTTGAAAAACTTTTTTTTGCCTTATATTAAAACATTGTCAATGGTATGAGAGTCTTTTTATTTTTTATTCTCACGTGGTGGATTTTGGTTAGAAGTTTGGTGTAATATAAGCAAATGAAACTGACTCCAATATAATGTGTCCGTCAAAATATGAACAAAATTGCTAATGGCCCATGCATATTTATGAATCCCTATCACTTTTTCATGAATGGATAACCGACGATTTCAGAATGAGTTTCTTCAAATGAAAGCTCTACTTGACACCCTTAATGGTTCCACTCGATGAAGATACTTTTGTCGATTGAGAATTTATCAATATGTCGTGTAAACTGCTTTACCAAACCAAATCTTACATTAGAGATACTCTTAGGGCTTAAAAAAACTCAATACTCGAACACTTTACCTTTTTATATGATGTTTCTTGTGTTTTCACATTTAAATATATCTTATTAGGAAAAATCTTGGGGAAGACATTATTTCCATATGCATATGGAAAGACGGGTTGAGTTAGAACTATAGAAAGGTAAAAGATTTTAGTTTCAATATAAAATTTTTATTATGCAACGTGCTGTAGTTATAAGTTTATGACTCGATTATTGAAACTCACAAAATTTATCTTGATTTCTTCTAATTTTTTGTTTAAACATTTGTCTTTCCATAACTTATGAAAAAACTGTCTTTCCAGAGGTGAACTCATCATATTATATGATTAAGTTAAAATATACAATAATTGAACTAAAAATTACTATATTTAGTTTAAAAGATCATAACAGTTTCATAACTTACGAAATGCTGCCTTTCACAAAAGGAACTCTCATCAATTATACAATACTAAAATAAATGTATTCTTATATTATGCTCGATATAGCACACATAGTCAATGACTCATATTCCCTTGTTTTCTTAAGTTTGGTACACTTTCCATTTTCGTATCGCATTAAATTATTTTATGGTAAAAATATAAATTATTTTCAACCACTCATTAATTTTTTTACTTTATTTACTCAATTCTCTTCGCACATTTCAACTTGCCAAAAAATAACACTTAAACCTATAGTGTCAAATATAATGAAGCGGAGAGAGTACTATTAGTTGAATATTACGATATTTTCACATACTCTTTCCCCTGAAAACTCGGTCCACCATAATGCTTTCTCTCTGCTCCACTAATACCATCTTTATCCACAATCAAATGCAACCTACTAAGCTCTATTCTCTCTCTAAAAAAGGAGAGAAGCAAAGAACACTAACGGACATTTAAACAAACGTCTGAAGAGAAAACTAAGGGTTTTCACAGCTCTTTCACAACAATCATCATATTCTTCTCTTGCAGAAAGGACAGTTAGAAGCACACAAAATATTCAGCATATTGAGAGGAGTCTATTGGTAGTCTCCTTAGGTACATGCAATAAACTATGAAGGAAGAAGGTATAAAATAGGTATTTGCGTTCAATTAATTTGGTCTGATTGGAGGAAGGCAAAAGGTTTTGGAAAATAGGGATATATTAATAGGATCGGCATGGCATTGGGGATAACAAAGTAATCAAGGGGCTATTACGAAGCTAAAAGGTTTTGAGGAAAAGCAGAAGTTGAAGCAATAACCAAGACGAAGAGGCACAAGTTTTCAAGAAATTAGCTGCAATTTTAATTTAGGATTGGGTAAGGCTTTTCGAAAAATCAAAAGACGCAAAAATGATGCAGACACAATAAAAAATGAATCAGCATGTAGAAGAAACATCAAAGAAGAGGAAGATAGACAGGAAAGCAGAACTCCTATAAATAGCAGCTCATTCAATGTTAACATCTCCACAACCAACCAATCTTCCTCTATTTCAAAATGTATAGTTAATCGAAACAAAACCAAATGAGCGACATATCATCCCTGCCTCTCTCAGAAGATTATTTTACCTCTCCCCCCTGGGTTAGAATTTTCAGAAGAGTATAAGGAACCATTAATTCCTTATACTAATTTATCCACGATCAATTGTGTATCAAGGAGAGGAGGTGAAGAAAGAATAACTCAGGAGGACATTGAAGAATTTATGGAGATGAACCAGAATTGCCTACTTGGTTCCTGATTGGATGATATGGATTTCAGCGTGGAAAGCCTAAATGAATACTTCAGAATTCACTGGAGCATTGTTGCCTATGTAAAACATATATACAAGAATTTCTATGTTGTAAAGTTTAAGACAAAAAAAAAGGCATTAGTTGCTCTACATAGAAGCCCATATTCAATAGTGGGTGATTTGCTGCCATTCCTGAGATATATAGCTGGAATGGTCATGAAGAGGCTCAAAGAGGAGAAGATAAAGATGTCGATCCAAATTCATGGTATTTCAAGTGAGTGTTTTTCACCCAGGGCTGCTATAAAAATTGCTAATCAGGTTGGTGATATTTTAGATGTTGATATTGATCTCTGGCCTGGAATGAATTTAAAGTATCTTAGGGCTACAATGTGGATAACACCTTGTGCACCCCTAATACCTGGTTTTCATGTGAACTTAGTAAATGGGATTAGATATGAAAGAATGTATAAGTTCTGTCGTAGGTGTGGAGTGATAGGGCACCCTTGTCAAAGATGTCTTGTAACTGATTATGGAGACCTGGACAACTTTGTTCATGGCCACATTCAAGCCCATAATGCATCTAGAGACTCTAACATTGTTCATGTTCCATTGCTCTTTGAGAGCACATTCCCATAGGTAGACTAAAAGAAATACAAGAATTTCCGAAGGCTACATGGAATACAGGTGGGAGAGGTACAATACCCTGTCGGAGGATCAGATTTAGGAAGATTTTTTCATATCAATGGAGACGAACAATCACCTTTCAAGGCAAAACTATGTTGGTCCGGAAGGCGCAGGTGGCAGAAGCAATGAAGGTGGTCCGTCCAATAATGGTACTGGCCCATCGATTTTGTATTTTGATCCTTATTTTGGTGCTAGACGCCAGCAAAAACCTCTAACTGAGCGGGTCCCGGAACAGCCTCCCCAACCTGATTTTCACAATGGTCATTTGTCTAATGGCAATATGTATGTAGTTGATCAGGGTGCTGGAAATAATGCTAGTGAGAATTCAGTGTTTATGGAAATTAGTAGTGAAGATCATTACAGAGTAATAGGGAACATTGAGGCAGATTATGTTGCTGAGAATGTTTAGGTGGAAGTAAATCAGCAGAATATAGTACATATCAATCTCATTGCTGAAAACTCTCTTATTTCTACTGAGAACAATGAGAGCAACAACACAATTTCAAGGTTTGCTAGGGAGCTGACCAGAGAGTTGTTGCAAGAACAAGAAGATGAAGAAATGAACAATGCAGCTACTGATTTGTTAGACCTGAGTAGGATGAGCATAGTTGAGGAAGAAAAAGTCCAGGAGCTAGTTCAGGAGGAATAGGTTCAGGCACCAATTTAGAGTCAACTTTGGATACTCAGGTTATGGTGAATCGAGAAGTTCATAATCTTTAGTTAGAAGAAGTAGGGGACTGGTGGAAAAGAGAGAGAGAGGCACAACACAAGGCTTTTTCCCCCAAAAAAGAAACCTATGAAGAGGATGACTGTAATAGAATACAAGGAAATGTTCAAGGTGAAAAAGCAACTGGTAGAGAGTAGCAGCAGAGGGAAGGGTAAGGCAGTAATGGTGGAGTTTCAAGGACATGAGAAGACTCAGACTCAAAAAGCAGCAGCTTGTGATTGGAGGAAGGATGTGAATAATCTGGAAAATTCTGAGTCAGCCTTCATTCAAAACAAGAAAGGGAAAGTTAGGAAGAGAGCACACTCTCAGGAAAAGGAAGAAATAAATTATCAAGACTTGAGCATTCTGCCACCAAAGAAAAGGTTCAAATTCTTGGAGAACAGGTTTAAGATGAAAGCTAAATGAGAGTCATCACTAAAGATAAACAAGAAGAAAGTGAAGGAAGAAGGTAATCAGACTAAGGAGAAGGAAGTGTTGGTGAGGAACAAGGAAGTTTTCACATGAACTGTACCAAAATAGTTACCCGAAGAAGCATGAGAGTTGTAGAGGCTTCAACAATGCCTCTACAAAGAAAAGGATCAACCAGTTGGTGAAGTGGAAGAAGCCATTGATGATATGCCTTTTCGAGACGATGACACATCAACAAAATATGGAAACTTGGAAAGAAAACTTCATATTTGATTTGGCTAAATATGTAGACTCAATTGGAAGATCAAGTGGTTTACCATTATTTTGGTCTAGTTGTCTTGAAGTTCAAGTAGTTGTTAAGTTTAAGAACTTTGTTAGTTTGGTAGTTACAAACACCAATCATGTTAGGTGGTGTTTAGCATTAATCTATGGTCACCCGGAGATTTCAGGAAGACCTTTTGTTTTGGAACATTTGAATGACTTTTGTTGTTACTCTCAGTATCTTTTAGCAGTCTTAGGAGATTTTAATCAAGTAATCATTCAAAGAGACAAGAGAGTAGGAAATCCAGTAGATCAACGGGAAATTGGTCTACATGAAGTCATTGAGAATTATGATCTCACTGAAGTTCAAAATGAAGGTATATGGTATACTTGGACAAATAATAGAGAGCATTCAAGCAACATCATACAGAGACTAGACAAAGCCTTCCAGAATAAGCAATGGAAGAACATGTTTCCAGAGACAAAGGTAATCAACTTACCTATAATAGATTCAGACCATAGTCCACTCCTACTGGATCTAATCCCGAAGAAGAAAACACCAAAAAAGACTCAAAGATATGAAGCATACTGGGCTAAGTCAAGTGTATCGGATTAGATTGTTGATAAAGCTTGGAATGATGGATTGCAGTTCCCTTAGTTACAAGGTTCGTGTAGAATGGATAACATTCTAGACAAAAAAGTTAGAAACCACCTTGAGACATCTACATAATTGGAGTGATTGTTCATATGGAAACCTGGAAAAGAACATCAAGAACCTGGAGCAGAGATTAAGCAGGTTACAGAAAGGTTAGGGGCTTCAACAACACAAACAAGAGGTCGACATCATTATGCTGAAGATTAAAGACCTTAATCGGAAAATTTATGATTATTGGCATCAGAAATGAAGGCTTTCCTGGGATAAAATTTGGCGGAAAAAATACTTCCTTTTATCACAAATGGGTGACAAAAAGGAAGAACATTAATACAATACAAGGGATTTTTAACAACAATGGACAGTGGATATCTGAACAATGCCAAGTCTTCAAGGTAATAACAGATCATGTTAAAGTAGTTTTCACAATCTCGGAGTGGTATCCACCACCTCATTCAGAGAAAATTGCTCTTCAAGAATATGTCAGCAGCAATGGAAAGAAACTAACACATCATCAAAGATGAAAACTGAATCATCTATTCATAGGAAAGGAAGTATGGAAGACTATTAAGGAAATGAAGTCTTGGAAGATGGGATGCCTCCAGAATTACATAAAAGGTATTGGAACACTATAGGCCAAGAATTTTCCGGATCAATGGAACAAAACACAAATAGTCCTCATACCCAAAAAAAAAAAACCCCCCGGCTGCTGGTGAGTTCAGGTCAATATCATTATGCAACCTAAAGTATAAAGTGTTGGCAAATATTTTAGCTAACATAATGAAGGAGAGTACACGTGATTTGATCTCGGAAAATCAAAGTGGTTTTGTACCAGGTAGATGCATCTTGGATAATGTTTTGTTAGCACATTAAGTAGTAGATTTCATGAAGAAACAGAAGAAACTGGGAACAAAAGGATTTATGGCCATTAAACTGGACATGAGCAAAGCGTATGACAGAATATCTTGGAATTTTCTAGAAATAGTCCTGAGACACTCAGGTTTTTCTGATAACTGGATTCAGTTAATAATGTCTTGTGCTTCAATGGTATCGTATCAGATCCTGCTAAACGGGGAGATGTTTGATTACTTCAAATAGGACAAAGGTCTTAGGAAGAGGTGTCCTTTATTGTCGTATTTGTTCGTATTATGTCAACAATTCATATAGTTTTTACTGGAAAGAACGATACAGGGAAACAAATATTTGGGACTGAAGATATCTTGGAATGGTCTGAGAATCAGCCATCTCATGTATGCGGATGATTGTATAATCTTTTCGGAATGAAACACAAGAGTGGTGGACAACATTTCCAACACAATTGATTTGTTTGGCAAATACTCAGGACAAATATTAGTTTTCAACATATGTGCAATGATGTTCAACCCAAATACATCAGAAAGTTTACAGCAATATGCGAGATATACATTGAATATAAATAAAAATGGATTGGGAGAAAAGTATTTAGGAATGGATATAAGTTTTCAATCATCAAAGGTGCAAGTCTAAAGATGTCTCATTAACAGGTTCCAACAGAGACTTTCGCCTTGGAAAACAAAACTGTTATCTCTCCCGGGGAGAAATTACCTTGGAGAAGCATGTTCTCTCCTTAGTGGCAATATATCCTCTGGGAATATTCAAAATACCAAAGACAATTATCAAAAAGCTAGATGATAATGATAGCGTGCTTTATTTAGGTGGAGAACCGAACAAAAGAAGAGTGCATTGGAAAGCTTGGAAGAAGATATGTAAATCAAAAGAGGAATGGGGGATTAGGATTACGATCTATGGAAGCAATGAACAGGGCTTTACTTGGAAAACATGTGTGGGCGATAATGTCGAACAAAAACTTCCTCATCGGCAGAGTCTACAAAGAAAAATATATGGTAAATAAAGATTTCCTCACCATGAAGCCAAAATCTTCGGATTCTCAGGGATGGAAATCTATTTTATGGGAAAAATTAATGGTAACAGATAACTTAGCCTGGAAAGTGACTAATGGAAGCAAGGTCAGAATCACTGATCAATGGATCCCGGGAATCCATAACCCAATATCAGAAGAATTGGTCATTAGTTCGCAAACCAACTTGATGGTTAGCGATCTAATTACAGAACAAAACCAATGGCGGGTACCACTGATCCGTTCCATTTTTCCAAGAGAGGTAATACCAAGAATTGAAGCAATTCACACTAATAAATCTGCTAAATATCCTGGCATGCCTCTATGGAGACTCAATCAGGATGGCAGCTACTCAGTAAAGAAAGCATATCATCTGATTTTTAAATAATTTTGGCCTAATACTCATCAAACTCCCCAAGAGCTTTGTAAGTTTTGGAAATTCATTTGGAATCTTAACATTCCAAAAAAAACTCCAGGTCTTTATATGGAGAATAATCAATTCGGCTTTTCCAAGGGCAAAAAACTTATCAAGGTGGGGAATAATCGATCATACAAACTGCTCAAGATGTTCATACCAACTAGAAGATGATACGCACGTGATTCTGGGATGTGAAATATCAAAGAGGATATGGCGGATGTCTTCACTAGGTTTTGATTTCAACCTGGCTCCCCAACAAGATGTGAAGCGGTGGTTCAGAGACTGGGTTAAAACAGCTTCGGATAAAGAAGCAATTGAATTGTCAATATGCATTCTACGGGAGATTTTGAAACAAAGAAACCTGAAAGCCATTAAGAATGAAGATAGAGAGGAATTGTTATGCTGGCCAAATGCTAGAAATAATTATACAATACTTAGTCAAGCAAAGGAAAATGGATTGGAGGATCATGAGCAAGACGAAAACCTGTCGCCCAGTCAATTGCAACAACAGAGATGATTATCAAGAAGGACAACACAAGAGGTAAATCTTCACACCTAAGGAGTACAGAGCCACGTGCATGTAATAATTTTGATGGTTATTATCAAAAGCAAAGAAACATAGACACAACTGCTTGGAGAAATTCATACATCTTGCAACAGGATGAAGAAGTAACACACGAAAGAGAAATGGATTCAGGCTCAGATTTCACATGCCGTTACAAGCTGAAACTGAGGCTTGCCTAAGAGCAATACAAGTAGGCTTAAGATCCGACCCAAGAAATATAATGGTTCATACAGACTTTATAGTCTTGTCAAACTCATTATCAACCCCAACTTCAACACCATGGGAGATAAGGGTACGGTGCAACAAATTCTATACAAAACCTTGCATCTAACTAGTTTTAAATGTTTCAAGGTTAGTCGTAGTTTAATTTCTCATGATGTAATTCATAATTTGGGCAAAACTCTTTGTAGTTCTTACTTATCTTGATAATATATATGTGGTTTTCCGGGGGGAAAATGCAACCTACCTTTTATCATTTATAAGTATTTCTCTCAGATCCACGTCAGTAATTCATTTTTTCAATTATAATATATATTAAATTCTTGAAATTGAATTAAAATGAATTATAGACAAACAACATTACAATAGAGTTTTTGCATTGAAGTATCATGAAATTATACTCTTTATATGGAGATTTTTTCCATGAACATTTTAAAAAAGTTGCATTATTAGGACACAAAAAAATAATTTAGACGGGACAGTAAATAGTTTTTTAAAGTACAAATTAAATGGTTAGTTGATAAAGATGACGCCAACTAGTTCACCGGGAACATGAAGGGCCTCGTACCATTTCCGGCGAACAAGAACCCCCTTCCACCACCTCCTCATCATCGTCTTCCTCGAATTATTGCCCACTTAGATTACAATTGATGTCCCTCTCCATCATTAAACTAAAACTCGCAAATCCACCGACGCCACCACAATCTCCTCATCCAATAAATTAGGGCAACACTTCAGCAGCTCATAGTGATGAGTGATGACCATCGTACTCGCTGAAATCTTTGTTAAATCATGGCTAAGAAACAGAGGTGACGAAGGAGAATGAATCGGAGGTGACGAAAGATGGACAAAGAAAACCTCCAAGGAACGACGTCATTTTCAAAAATAAGAAAAGTCAAATTGACACATGTATCCCCGGTTGATATCAGAAAGCAAAGAATCCTTATTATATGGTGTTTTGCGATAAAACATTAACATGTGGCATCCATTTATCTCATAATCTAACACAACTCAAAAAAATATGTAGGATCAAACTTCATTAGATGTCATTAAAAGCAACTTCATGATTGTAGTGATGTGTCTTCCACGCATCCCAGTGGCCCACTGATCCAAATTTACAGCCTTATTTTATTTCTTCCACACCAACAATCAGTCTTTTCTGTTTGTCGATATTGTTGGTCTAATGGCTCTCTCCTACTACCAGAAATGACTGGAGAGAGGTGGCGCCACAGTCTTTACCTCTTTTGCTTCTCTACTCCTACCAGCGTAATCAAATGCAGCTCTCGCTTTGAATATGCACCTTTTTCCAATATAGAGGAGAGGCAACCTGTCTTTATCTAGTATAAGCGTTCGTCGAATATGCTAAAACAATTCTAAGCATTCGTTGAATGTTAGTTACCATTATGTTCAGCCGAACCAAACTAATTCCAAAATCATAGGGTCATTTTAACACTTTCACAAGTTTAGGATCATTCTAAGACTTTCGAAGAATTCGGATTGCTTCGACACTTTCAAAAAATAGTGTCATCTTCTTACATTTCTCTGTTTAAAAAATCAATATAGTTTGGAATTGAAGAAGTACAATTCAAAAATCTATATAGAGCATGTCATTAGACTCATTGCATGATTAGTTGACATAATGAAACAATATAACTTCACTGATATCTTTAAATGCAAAGCTTTAAATACCTTCAAATCTGCTCACCCGAGTTTAAACTCAAAACCAACCCTTCTATACCACTTAATATTGACAAGTATACAAGCTCTACTCTCTCAAATTCTCAATCATCATAACCTGGAACTTAGAACTACTATGTATTCACCTAAACTATCACCACTAGTATAAGGGCAAGCAAATGATGCACTAGAATTTACAGCAGAGAAGCCCTTGTCTCCAACTTCTGTGTTTCCGAAAACGCCCCCTCTCCGCCTTTGCCATTCTTACAGGGCTGCTATTCCAGTCCGTTTGTAATCTGCAAAAACAAAGAAATGTCAATCTCGCGATCAATGAAAAGGTGTCGCGACAAGCAATGAGAAAGCGTTGCTTACACTGGGAATGCGAAAGAACGTGTACTGGTCGTGCTACTATCTGATCTATGAGAGAGGCTCCCGGAATATGGCACCATCGGCCCAGAGAACGTAACCAATTCTGGTCCAGTTGCAGCGAAACTCGACTCTCCAATGCCATGTTGCAGTAGGCTAGCCAGTGATTTTGGCTCATCGTCGCTCTTCTCAGCATTGCTCGGGCGATTGGGTAATATAGCACCCGGTTTATCTTCCGAGTTATCATGCTTTGCGTTTACAGATTCTCCATGACTGTTTTCAGCACCTCCATCCTTGTTGCTAGAGTTGATGTCGAAAGTAATTGCACCACCATCAACTTTACTATCGTATAGTGATTTACTTTCAGTGACATTTTTCTTTGGATCATCAGAAGCAAAAGCCCCGGCAAGGCTTACTAAAATCGCCTCTACAGATGGAACCTGCAGGGCAAACATTCCAAAGACTAATCTGATACCAAAGTCTAAATTGTACGCAAATTTGTACAGTTGAAAGAGTGTTAGCATCAAACCTCATCAATCTTAGCATCTTTGGTAGTGTGTTGATGATCATCCTCGAGAGACTCTTGTGAGCTATATCTGCTACTGGCTTCGGATTCATCTTCTGAGATATCATCTTCAGCTTTTCCGGCAGTAATCCAAATCGCTTCACTCATTTGTTTCGAGTTCCCAGAGCCGAGCACGTTCGTTGTAACATCCTCCACAGAATCTTCCGCAGATGACTTCGACCCGTTCAACAAGCAGGTTGCAACATCCGCCTCTTTGGTCCCATCATGTTCACCAAGATCACAGTTCCTGATGTGTTCAACTCTTGAATCTTCAATATCATCTACTGCCCTGTTGTGTTTGTCTTCACTATGTTGGGAGAAAAACCCTCCGGCATGATCTTTCTTGTCATTTTGAGTCAACACTTTCTCCCGGCCCGGCGAACCCTCATCAACGCATATGTCCTTAATAATGTTATCACTGTAGCAAACTGTATCCTCTGAAACTTCCTTAACACTTTGGTCAGCATAACAATCGGTCTGTGACAGTGAGTTTGATTCAATCAGCTGAGATATCGATTTGTACGATGTTTCTGAATCTCCAGCTGTTTCCTTTTCACAAGAATCGGTAGAAGTATCCCTTTTGCATCCATTAGAGTGACAAAACGGCTCTTCCTGATCCAACAACTTTTCGCCATCATTAACTTCCTTATTGTTGCTGTCAGAACTTCTATCCGCGACTTCAGTGCAATCAGATAAAAATGGATTCCAAGAGGCATTTCCATCATTCTCATCCTCTGTATTAATTACTGAAGGATCTGCCTTTTTCTCAAAGCCATTTGAAGGACAGGAGATTTCATTCTGATTTTCTTTCATGGTCAACTTCAATGCAAGACTGTCAAATAATCTGTCACGGAATGAACTCGTCCATCGTAAGCAACCGTGATAGATAGAGTTGATACACAGAATCAGTGTGGATACATACATTGTTGTAATTTAATCATATGAAAGTCCTTGCCAATCTCTCGCCAATGAACATTTGGACAAGAATTGAACCTACTCACCACTAAACACCACTATTCGAGATTCGAAATAAGATGACTGAGCGTGAAAAAAGCGAGCAAACAGAGAGAAGGGTGCATGCACTTCAAGTACTACATGTTAAGATTCAGAAAAAAACACCAAGTCCAAAATCAACAACATTGTTTGGAACTAGAACTATACACATTCACCACTAAAACGTACTATATGTAATTCAAGTAAGATGACAAGAGTGAAGCAAACGGAGAGAAGGGTGCATGCACTCCAAGTGCTATACGTTATGAATCAGAAAAAACAACCAGTTTAAAATTAACAATAACAGCAGGATTACCTAGTTTCATAGCTTTCATCAGTGGGAACTGTTTCCAGAATTTTCAACAACTGTGAAGCGAACATCCGCTATCTTCCACAAACATAGATTAGGAATCCTGCCTTCAAACCCTGATGGAAAATGCTTTAAAATATTACTAGTAGAACTAATTTAACGAAGCAATACAGTTAGGAAAAGAAAACACCCCGTCTAACAATAATGCATACAAATTTGCAACTTGAAAGGCCTTTTACCAATATGGAGGCGGTAAGGCAAAACAAACAGAAAAATCAGAAGTTTAGAAAAGGCAGGCAATCAAAAAAGCCGGAATCAGCTAATCTCCAATCACAGGAAGAGTTTGATCCCTGCCTTAAAATCCAATATAACAGAAGAAAAGAAAATTGAAAACCATAGCAAATACCAAGTATTTAAGAAAACTACAAAGAGCTACTCAAAAAAAAGGATTCAAAG
>JAULKK010288325.1:0-13607 GCA_032355705.1 Rubia peregrina
CTTAGAGGATCACGAACATAACCTTTGAATGTTTGATCAAGACGTGGAATGTCTTCATTTATGGTGGTAGTCGTATCCAGATCTCCATCAGTTTCTCTTCTTTTACGTTACTTTTTTTTGTTTGTTGATTTTTATGTTTTTGGGTTTTGGTATCGGTTCAATTGTTTCTGATACTGTTGTGAGGTTAAAATGGATGGTTTTGGAACTTGTGATGCTAGTTCTTCTGTTTCTGAGGCTCAACTAGGGGTGGGAAAAAAACAGAAAACCAAATCGAAAACTGAATTATCCGAATTTGAATAACCCGAACCATATTTAAAATACAATTTTCGGATAACCGAATTGAATAAACTGAATTTCGAATATGTTTTTTGGTTTGGTTTTGGATATGGAAACTCAACCCGAAACTTGACCCGAATACCGAATACCGAATTACAATTAATTAATAAATAATAATATATATATTAAATAATATATTCCTAAAACTTAATATAGAATCAATAAATAGAAAACCAAATTCATAAATCATGGCCCAAACTTGGCTATGGTCATGGCCCAAATTTAAAATTGATTACAAAATATATATGGCCCAAAGGTTATTTCCCGGTGATGTGACTGTAATCATTTTTGCCAACCTCTCCCTCCAATTTTTTTGCCTAAGAATTGAAGAACAAGTCTTGGGTCATTCAAATCCAGAAATTTCCTAAGGCCCAAATCCTTTACCCATCATAATGAAACCCTACCTCATGTCCCAACCCTCCATATGAATTACCAAACCCTACTTGCCCTCATTTCTTTCTTCAGCCTCACACCCTCAACAGAAGTAACTCCATCTCGCCTCCTCAACCTTGACCCGCCGCCCATGGATTTTCCTGGCGCTTCACAAACACAATATCCCCTACAAATGTTCTGACAACGACACAGTCGTCCCGGAAACCGAGTTACAAGACGGCGTCCCGGTGATGAGGTCGATTCCGGCGTGCGTACGCAGCCGCTGATGCAGAGGAGGACGTCATTGTTCCGGCCAGTGTCACGTCACCGGAGCACGACCTCTCGTGTCAGATCCGGTCCTATTGTAAAGGGTTTATGGTATTCTTCCTTTTAGGCTGGTTTTGTTTATTGTGCTCAGTAAAACATGTTTTTCCCTCCGAAAATTCTGTAAAACATGATTTAAACATGGAAAATATGAATTTTTGTTGATCAACATGTTTCTAGCTTTCTGTTATTGTTAAACCTCACTTCTGAACCAAGAAGAAAACAACTGAATGAAAGTATGAGTAGTGTTTTTACAGTATCTTAGTGTAATTGCTCTGTGAGCTTTTTAGATCATTTTGTATCTATTGATGCAGTAAAGAAGGCCTTGCTGACTTGCTTGATAAGCTAACTTAAAACAAGTGTAATCTTGGCGATTTTGAAACCTATACCCAAGCACTCATTTTCCTTTTGAGTGCTGGTGATACTCCACAATCTTCCCTTGCCATGAAGTGTGGGAGCACGTTTAAGTGCTTTGGTGATCTCTCTCTCTCTCTCTCGGCTTGATTGTCATTTTGTCTGCAGTTCATCTTTCATAGTGTTTTGATTAAAATTTACTCATTTGCAGGAAAGAGGCTTTCTCCCTTTGTCTGCTGCTTTTTTTCATGTTCTTCACTGTGTACTAAGACGGGTCGTGTTCTAAGTGCTGAGCATGATCATCACTTGCCTTTGCTGCAGATAAGTGCTATAGAGCATTTAATCACATTGACTCCTAAGTCCTCATACTGAAGATTTTTGGTGGACATTGTGGGAGTTATGCAGCCTTTCTAGGTAACCATACTCTGTAGTGTTTATTCCTTTTTAGAAGCTCTTCGACTTAGTTTACCGATAACTTTTTTTATTCCTTAGGCTCTTTCAGTTTTGATGGCTGCTTTACATTCTATGGAGGAACCCGACGCCGTCACCGCGAACTCTGGTACTTAATTGAACAGTCATGCTTAAATCTAATTGACTTGTTTATGGTTCATGTAATTTTGATGTTACTGAGCTGGCTGAGTCTTTCCTACAGGATCTTCGACATTGAACATTGCGATCTTTCATGCCGCGTGCCCTTATTTTTGAAGTCATTGTTACTGGATGCTCTATTTTGTTGCACTTCTGCTGGAGCATCCATGTGCTAAGGTTTAACAGCTTAATGAAAAATGTGTTATGTGTCACTAGGTTTGTTCTTCTTGTTGCATGACTTTGCCTTCATTACAGCCACTATTTAGTTGTTTCTAGTGATCCACTGCTGAGCCTTCAACCATTGCTGCTTGATCTTCATTCATTGCTGCCACGAATGTTTGCTTCAGATGGAAATATCCTCAGTTTTGATGCTCAGATTGGAGATAGAAGAGTAGAAGAAATTCTGCCACGAATGTTTGATGCTCAGTTTTGATCCTCAGTTTGCTTTAGTTATGTATTTCTAAATTTGTTATGGTTGAATTTGTATTATATTTGTGGGATTTTAATTTTGAAGAATTGATTTTGATGATTGAGAATTTAAATTACATATTTTCTTGAATTAAGTTATGAATTTTTATTTTTTTAAATCTTAAGTCCAAATTTGGTTTATTCGGATTGGATCCGAATTCGAACCGAAACCAAATTTCAAATTCGGTTCGGTTTATTCGGGTCGGATTCGGTTTTGGGCTTTTTAGAGGCAAAACCGAATAACCCAAACCGAATAACCCGAAACCCGAATAACCCGACCTGATGCCCACCCCTAGGTGTGGCAGAACTTTTTCTATAGTTCATTTATATATATATATATATATTATTAAGGTTATGATAAATGTTTATGGGTATCTTTGTAGACATGATGGAACCAAATCAATACATTGACGTTAAACCATTTTAAGGCAAAAATAATTTATCAACATAGTGTAGCAGCCTCAGTGAAGCCCAACACAACTAACAGTCAGAAAGTATGCATAATGAAAAGAATCAATAGAAGTGTGTTTATATCATTGAGTAAGTGAGATATACATACATAGAAAAAGAATAAGAGTTAAGCTTAAACTAAATTTACTTGAAATTATAAAAGCAGTAGCAATCTAGTTATCCTTATCTCCTGATTTATTATACTACTACTTATTAATATTGGTAAATGGTTGAACTCTCCTATATTTGTATTAGTTATTTATCTGTAGTTACAAAGGTCACAAATGTAAATCCATAATATACAAAGAACATTATAGAGTCTTGATTATATACTATCTTCCTCTTCAAGCAAAACATGGGAAGAGAAGTCACTTAAACCTTGGACCAAAAGAAATTAAAAAGAGGACGAGACAAGCTCTTGGTGAAGATATCTGCAAGCTGTAGTGAAGAAGGAACATGATAGGTGAGAAACTTGTCGGAGGAGATAAGTTCGCGAACAAAATGATAATCGTTGTCGATATGTTTCGCCCGCTTATGAGCAACTGAATTTTGGGTCAGGAATATGGAACTCTTGTTGTCGCACAAAAGGAGAGGCAGTGAGGAGAGAATGATACAAAGACCCCTTAATATGTTGCACATATAAGTAAGTTCAGTAGCAGTATTGGTCACAACACGATACTTGAACTCACAATTGGAATGGGAGACAGTAGGCTACATTTTGGCTCTCCATGATACAAAATTGCCGCCGAGAAAAATAGCATAGCCATAGGTACAACGGTGAATCTCTGGAAAGCGAGCCCAAAAGACATCGGACTATCCAGTGACTCAAAGTGGACTAGCAGGGGGTCGAAAGATTATAACATAATGAAAGGTACCACGTATCTATAGAAGATTACAAGTAACAGCCTAATAGTGTACATCCTACGGAGGTTGGAGAAACTGATTGACCAAGTTTACCACATAGGCAATATCCAGCTGATTGATAGTCAGGTATTGAAGAGCACTAACAAGAGAAGGTTTACCATTACAGTCGAGGAGCTAACTGCCAGGGAGAAATGAAGTATCAACACATACGAGGAGATGAAGAATCATAGATCTGTGAACATAAGTAAAAAAGAGAGGTATCAGTAGTGCCGCAATAAAATGCAAGGTTTTTCATATAGGATATAAAGCGCTAAAACCAGGCTTTGGGAGTCTACTTAAGCCCATATATGGCCTCCCAAAGGCAAAAAAAAAATCTGCATGAGTAGGATCTTGATACCTAGAAGACTGCTTCATATAGACAGGGTCATCAAGAATTCCATTGAGAAATGAATTTTTATTATCTAATTGATGAAGCGCCATAGATAAATGGTAGCAACGACCAAGATAATAAAAATAGTAGAAGCATAACCACGGGAGTGAAGGTGTGATTGAAGTCAAAACCTAGTAACTGGGAGTAGCCCTACGCTAGAAGATGGACTTTATAACGGTCGATGGAGCCATTAAAATGATTCTTTATGCGGTAGACCCATTTTGAGCCAACCACATGAAGAGCAGTGTGTTGTGGTACAAGATATCAAGTCTGTTACTAGCAAAGAGCCGACATTTCATCATTCATGGTCGTAACTCACTTAGGATCTTTAAAAGCATATCAGTATCCACGAGGTTCGATTTCAGCTACAAGCACAGTAAGAGAACTAGTGAGCACAAAATATAGAAAAGAGTGCTGCTTGAAATGTCTGGTACAAGAGCGAGTTTCCATAAGATGAGTAGGGAGTGGAGGTGAACACGAGATCTGGGAAGTAGATGAGTATGGGGAGTGTGGAACTAGAGAAGTAGGGGAAGCAGGATCAGGAGAAGGAGAGGGTCAGCCTGATAAGGGGCATAGGCAGCAGGTGGTTTTATCACGAGAATGGGTGAGGATTGAAGGTTCCTTTGGAGTTTCAAAGTTAAAAAATACAGAGACATCCAGCGAAGAAAGTTATATAAGGGTCCCACCAGCATAAGGAAACAAATATTCATTAAATCGGGCATATGCAGTGTAATGTAAACCTTCTAATAGTAGGATATAGACAAAGAAAACCCTTGTACTGCAAATTGTAGCCCAAGAAGACATAAAGAGAGCTCTGGGAGGTTAATTTTTGTTCCAAGAGTGGCGAAGAAATGGATAAACTATACACCCAAATGGATGAAAATCAAAGTAGCCCGGATGACGTCTAAAAATAAGAGGGAAATGTGAATTCACATCAAGTACTTGAGTGGGAAAACAGTTAAGGTGTAGATTACCATCGAAAAAACATCATTCCAATAGGACAGAGGAAGGTGAGAGTGAAATAACATGGATAGGGTTATCTCAATAATCTAACAATGTTTCCTCTCAGCTCAACCATTTTGTTCGTGCGTGGACGGACAAGAGATTTGGTGATGAATGTCATGAGCGAACCAATGAGAGCATAGTTGAATGTTGGTGAACTTGATGCCGCCATAGCTCTGAAAAACTTTAATAGAGCAAGAAAAGTGACATTCCACAAGTTTTTGAAATAAAATGAGCACATCAAGGAAATACGATTTACATTGTAAAGGATAATACCCATTGAAGCAAGAAAAAACATCAATGGACATTGTATAGTAAGAAAAACTAAACTTTGTAGTAACCGGTAATGATCCCACAAATTACAATGAATTAAAGATAATAAAGAATTTGCTCATTTAGGGTTGTTCACAAAAGAAAGGCATTTACTTTTAGCCTTTTCACATGAATTACATAATGCATGTTTGGGTAACAAAGAAGTGACAGAAAGTAAACCATGTTTATTTAACATGGAAATAACATAATGAGAACTTTGGCCCAATCGAGCATACCAGGGTTTAAAAATCCCAATTCTTGCGCGACTGAATGTAAGTAACTAGAGCACCACCACCTCTGTCAAGAATGTGAAAACCAAGCTCACATCATTCTTGTCCAACGACCTCCCTTATAGACTGATGATTCTGAATCACAAAAAATTTCCATCAAAGCATATGATAGCATTTATTTCTATTGTTAGCTTACTAATTGAAAGGATATTATTCTTGATAGCCGGAACCACCAAAATAACGTATAATGATAATAATTTATTAACTCGCAAAGACCCAATATGATAAAAACACACAATTTCCAATCGTAACCCAATTATACCAGAATAAGGCGCGACATTGTCTAGCCTAGAATTGGATGCAATAAGGTGACTACTGGCCCAAAAATCCAAATACCAATCTGAGGAGGAAGTGCGAGGCTCCTCGATTGTAATGGAAGAGTGAAAATCGTCAGCCAGATGAACAAAATCAAAGAACCGATTCATAGAGGACAATTTGTGAAAATGTTCAGCATTATGACCAAATTTATGGCACTTTTGACATTGGGATTCCGCCGACAACCACGACCGCCACAACAAGAACCAGTATTACCACACCAGTCAGATGGAGGTCTGCTAGATCACCAGCAGCTGACACGACCGTGCATGGGAGTCTACAGGCCGGATGGCGCATGAAATCCATGTGCCTGGGGACTGGATCGATATTTACTATTTTCTGAAACAGAGATCGTTGCAGTAGAGGCGTACATATTTCTGGAATAGCCAAGAACATTTTGTTGCAGTAAATTGTGGCTCGTTGCAAGCGTAAAAACTTTGGAATACAACGTTAACGGATTTCGAGCAAGTTGAATACTTGAGATTTGTAGAAATTCATGACCAACATCCCAAAGAAACCATAAAATGCAGTTATTATTGTTGATCGATTTATCAAAAAGGTATTTAAATTTGTGATGAAGATCATCAACTAAACAAGAACCTTCCCGGAGATTTTTAATTTGGTCACACAACTGGAGTTGGTTCCTCATAGAGGAGTTTTGGAAATTTGAACACATACGATCCTAGATTTTCTTTGACGATGAGCAACTGATGGTTTCTCTCATTATATCGTCTGAAATTGTTAAACGAAAAAGGCTTTGAAGCTATTTTCTTGAATAACCAAAGAGGCATCAAAAGGAGTGGATGAATCAGAAGATGAAAATTCTGCAGTTGAGGACAAAGAGAATGCCGATGGACGTGCTAGATAGCCAAAGAGCCTTTTAGATTCAAGAACAGTTCGTACTTGCATTTTCCATGAGAGAAATTTTGTGGAAGAAATATTGAATAGGAAGAGATAGATACGAGAAGAGAGGGGGGGGGTTCATGTGCCATGATTTGTGTAGAAGGAGATAGAAGAATTTTTTTTCTTGCAAAAAGATAGGTGAAAGATAAATGCATGGGGAAGGGGAAGGGTTAGATTAGAAAGAAGGCAAAGCAGCGTTGTAGGTTGATAGTTAAGTATTGGAACTAGAAACTTGGGAGTCTGATACCATATTAATGTTGGTTAATGGTTGAGTTTCCCTCTAATTGTATTAGCTATTTAATAGTAGTTACAAAGGTCGCAAATTTAAATCTACAATATACAAAGAACATTCCAGAGTCTTGATTATATACTGTCAATACTCACTAGCATTCCCTTGCAAGTTGGACGACCTCTTATGGGAAAGTCGTAGCTTGGACACAATAACATAAAACTGAGGATGAAATAGAGATTTTGTCAGCACATCAACTAACTACTCATTTGCAAGAACACAAGTTACCCGAAAAGTGCCTTTTTCACAAGTTTCCACACAAAATGATATGCCAAAGAAATGTCTTTCATATGGGACCCACATCAGGTTACCTTTTTTGCAATATATTAAAAATGAGCATTTTCTCCCCAGTTGTCTGGCCTTTTATTTCTTATGTTGCTTGTTGTGAAGCCTTGCTCCCTTTTTAAACTCGTGTATTTTCACTACGTACTCGCCCACGCCCTTCTAAAGGCTTCGTGTGTTAGGAGCAACCAAGCCGACTGCGACGTACGTGGAAACTGGGTAGCATTCATGACACTCTAGCATGGCTAGGCCTCACGGTTAACTCCTTGAGAGGGTGACCCGTGACAGTTGGTGGGTTGGAACTCAAATATGTAGCACCCAACTTATTACATACATAAATGGTGGTTGTTTCTTCATCCTAAATTCAACAAACAAAGACAATATACATACAAGTTTATAATCAATATCAGCAAGGGCCTTACACTCGGCCTTAGTTGAGGATCGAGCCTATGAATTTTTATTTTTAGAGCTCCAAAAAATAGGCAGGGACCCAATGTATTTAATTTGTCCTATTATGTAAATGTAATCATCCTTATCTTCTACTTAACCAACATCTGAAAATGGACGAACAAGTGGAGATCAGGCTGAGATATGTATGGAAGCATGACAATATACTAAATTGGTTAGGGTAAGATGAATATTCCAATAAGGAATACATATCTTAAACCTTGGGGGTATTCAGAGGGTTTCACACATATAAATACCCCAGTATGTTCTCATTCGATTCATTCTATTCTCATTGTTGATACACAAACACCTTTGTGCTAATTTAGACACCAGAATGTTTAGGGTTTCACACATATAAATACTCACGTTGTTTAAAAAAAGTCTTATTCTCCAAAGTTTAACTCTATCAACGGGTCTCCTAGGAAAAAGGCCATTCAGCCAGACCACATACCAAAAAGGGTATCAATGAATGAAAGGAAGTAGAACACTCTCAACATTCAGGATGATAATTCAGGTATGTTCTCCAAAAAAAAAGAATTTATCTCAACAGGAAGCTAATTTATCATCTGTTTTTAGGAAAACATTCAGTCCTCTAAACAAATTTCTTCCATTGATAGCTGAGAATGATAAAGATAGTATAGAAAGAGAAAAATGAGTAGATATCATAATTAGAGCGCTTCAGCAGGAGGTGGGGTTAGTATAATTAATTCGACTACATCCCCAGCTCAGAAGATTGCCCTGAAAAAAGAAAAAGAAAAAAACATCTCTAATTTCCAAATTCTTTTATTTGCTGGCACAGTTTGGTTAGAATTCCATAGAAATTTTCATAACACTTATTTTTATCAATGATGCCTTTTGTAGGCTATAGTACTATGATTAGATGCAGGGGTATTGAGTAAAGAATGTGTTTAATTAGGATTATTTTCCGTGATGCTAATAGTAATTTATTTTGTCAAGTCCGAATCTTAGATGTTACAGTTGTTATGAGATTCAGAAAGCATGAATTTTTAACCACCCTGTAAATATGGAACAATCAAGATATTTGAAAGGTAGTTTTCTAAGATTTATATTTGTTTTAGTTTTTATGGTGGATTCAACACTTTTGGGAGAGAATTTAGACAGAATGAAAGAAGATTTTTCAAAGTTTACTTTCTGACCTGTAGCAAGCTCATAGGATTTTAGAAAACCTACTAGAGTTCTGATCCTAGATTTAGTATATACCAGAAGAATATTTGTATCATCAGTAAATAAAAGACGAGAGATCTTTATCATTGATTCAGGAAGTTTGTAATATCTAATGTTAGAATACTGATATAGGAAGTTTATATTCCTAGAAAATGCCTCAGCCATTACAGTTAATAGCAATGGAAATACTCTGGATTGGAATTCCATTAATCAGGATCGGAATATCCTGGAATAATCCATTTGGAATTCCATTAATCAGAATTGAAAAGAAAACAGATCTGATATTACCTGTTATCAATTGTACTATGTGTACATAATAACCAAATTTGAAGTGGTAATTTAGCTTTAAAAAAAGTCATGAAACCCTGTCAAAGGCTTTCATCATATCAAGCTTTATAATCATGTTCAGTACCTTAGTTTTAGATTGTAGATAAATTTTTATTTCTTGCATTAGCAAAACATTACCTGCAATCTCTCTTCCTAAGACAAATTATGATTGTTCAGGTGATTAGGGAGTTCATATGAGGTTCAAGCCTTTTTTCAATGATTTTGGATGAGATCTTGCTTGTGAAGTTACATGAAGTTATAGGTATGAAGTATTTCAATGAAGAACAAACATATTTTCTGAATTAGAACTATCAGAGTTGATTCTATGGATTTGAGAATTGGTCTTAGTTTAAATAACTCATTTAATTCTTCTAATGCGTCTTCCTTGATAATATCCCAACATTTTTTGAAAAAGATTCTTGAAAACCCATCAGGACCCGGAGCTAATTCACTATCCATCTTATGGATTATTTCTATGAGTTCAGTTTGGGTTACATGGCTTTCTAGTACTTGATTCAGTTTAGGGGTAACTTTTTTAAGGATATTCTCCAACTGTCACGATGTGTTAATCCCTGAAGGATCATTGCTCTCTTCAGTTAGTTATTCAGTGAAGAACCTAGCTGCTTCTTCACCAATTTCAAATTGGTTGTTTAACCATTGCCCTTATGAGTTTTTTATATTATTTTAGTATTTTGTCGTCTTTATGTTTGGCTTTGATAGATTGATGGAAGATTTTCAAATTTGTATCTCTCTTAGTGAACCACTTAATTCTTGAATTCTGCCTCCAGTAGAATTCTTGATTTGATAGTGCCAAGGTTAAGTTAGCTTTTGTTGAACAATGTGGTACTTGGTTTGCTGTGTTGTCTAGTATTTGTAGATTGGTTTTAGCTTTTGACTTAATATCTTCACAGTCTTTTACTTTGTTAAAGGCATTATCAAATACTTTTTTATTCCAAAATATAATGCAATTTTAAGATTATTGAGCTTAAATGTGAGTGTATGCATTCCTGTAATTACTTTGGATGTTCCAGGCATCTTGAACTAGTTCATGAAGGTATGGTGACTTAGACAACAATTTGAAACCTAAATGCTCTAAGGACCGATCATTTATTTTTGTCTGCTATATTAAAAATTAAAGGTGTGTGATCATATTGTTCTCTTGGTAGTGTTTTAATATGTGAAGATTAAAAAATGACCATCATTAATGATTAGATAAAGCTCTATCTAGTTTTTTCCAGACTCTCACTTTTGATCTCATACAAGTCCAAGTATATAAGCTCCTGATGTTGGATAGTTGAGAGACCAGTTTCAGAAAGGAATTTATTTAAAAAATATATACACTTTTCTGATATGGGATTGATGGTCCTAGATACTCTTATTTTTTTAATAACATTAAAGTCTTCAACCAGGTTGAAAGGTTCATTTTTAAGATGTGAGAGCTTAAGCCATAGTTTTGATCTTTCTTTAATTGTGTGTTTAGCATATATAAATTCCGCAATGCATTATGTTTTTATTGTTGGGTAGTTAATGGAGGTTAAGATGTGTTGGTCATCGTCTGTCATGACTTTTAGGATTATTGAGTCATCCCCAAATAACCAGATTTTACATTAGTGTTCTGAGTGATAATTGTTAATGCCTAACTCTTTAGCTACATTCATTATAGAATCAGACTGCATCATTGGTTCTATTATAGCAAAGAGGATTGCCCGATGTCTCTGTTTTATCACTTTTATCCTAATTTGTGTTACTATATTTCCTACTCCATTAGCATTCCATACACAAGAATTGGTTTCTATCATTACAATTTCTTTGAGGAGTTCAATGTGGAACGGGTTATGACCATCTTTGGTGTTGCAGTATAATCCTTTTTATTGTACTTTCTTGGCCAATTTTTCTACTCAGAGTAATAGTTTGAGTATCAGTTAGTTTTAGTAATGCGTTAAGTCTTTATTGGGATTCAATTTAACTTTCTTTCAGCTTAGTGAGAGTTAGGATTCTTGGTAAAATATGTTGGATTGAAGAGTTAATGGTTTTTCATTGTTTAGCCATTCAAGTCTTTTATCTTTTTTTATTTTTTGGATACCAATAAAGGTGAATAACCTGCATTGATTTCATTGAAGTTTTAATTATAAATTCTTGTTGTGACTTCTGAAGAATTGTTGGGGTTTTCAGATACTTAGATGTTAGTTATTTCATAGTTTTCGACATGAGATTTAACAATTTTAGGTTCAGTATGTATTGTATCACAGGTATACTGGATTTAGCAGATAAAGACATTTTATCATCCTTAGGTATAACATTATTAGGTACATAAACTAATGAACTTATTGGTAATGCAAGTATAATAACCTCGGTAGATTTAGACTTATCAGCTAGAGAATAATGAGTCATAGCACCATTCGTAGCATCAAGATTAACTATAGAGAATTAAACCCATCAGCCACAAGATGCAAATTTTCTAAATTAGTTTCATCACTAGCAAGCTTGGCATTCACATCAATATTCAAAGCGTTGGATTCAGGTAGATGGGAAATAAACTTATTAGCTGTATTAGCATTCAATTCAACATGATTAGACTTATCAGCCATATTAGCATTCAATTTAACAGGATTTACTTCCATCGCAATCAGTTCAACATTAAGAGGCATATTAGAGGGGGTTTTAGATGGAACTCGATTCTCTATATTTGAGGAGTTCACCATCGTGACTTTTCCTTTGTGCTAATACCAGTACCCTTATAATTTTCTCCTGGTGCATTAATGCTCTCTATAGCCTAATTCTTTATAACTTGCATTTCATTGATTCTGGATACTTGCATTTCAATGTTAATTTTGTTCTTGGCTGCTAGGATATATCTATTTTCTTTAAGAGTTAAAGCGGATAAGGATGGATGAACCCCATGACCTGTAGACCTTTTCTGTTTATCATTAATGGGGTTAGCCACTTTACCTGTGTTTATTTCAACCAATTTGGTTTCTTTTGAACTCTAAACATTTGCAGTGAATTTGATGTGTTCATACCTGCAAGAGGAAGACGTGTAACCTAATTTAAGACAATTCAAACAATAATCATGTATGCCCCCATACTCAACGTATTTCCAGAATCCTATATCCATGTAATCTGTCTAAATTATTTCCAATATCAGTTGTGTCACATCGATGTGTATGCAAACTTTGGCTACATTCGGTCGAGTACACTTTAGTGTGGCTTTGTCTATCCTAACTAGGTTATCTATTGGATTCCTAAGTGACATCATCGCCCACTGGACAAAAAACTATAAGTCAAGCTAGTAAATTGAAACCCAGGTAGGACTATAGGCAAATCTGCATTAGGGTTGAAGTTGGGAACCCATTTCATGATTCGAAGCAAGTAAGGGCAGAAATTCCAGACCTTGTATAGCCAGCAGCGACAGTAATCATCCGACAAGGTGAAGAGTATTAGCACTTGGCAATTGTATAACAGTTATATGTTAGTATGACCCTTAAACCCAGCCTTCAGAAATCTTTTCGTAACCTCTCCATTGCAATATACTTTGTACAAATTAATCGACGAGCATATGGGTTGTTGATCACATTCTTCGTTAGTGAAGTTTAGCCTAGGTTCTCCGAGGTTTTCTATTTTGTATTTGGAATGAATAGAGCTCTTGAATAAGATTTGGTGAGAGCACCCGTTAGGATTTTGTTCAACATCTGCGCATAAGAGAAGGATAGAGCTTTGTTTGTGACCAAGCGGCGGAGCAGAGTTCTTGGTTTATGGGAGGTGAAGATCTCTCGGAGAGAATAAGAAGCAGTATTACATCCTTCATGTGCATTATATAGGAGGTGCATTCTTTGTTGATTTGCATGCTCAATTAATGTTGAATAATATATGTAAATTATTCATTTCATATTAAAAATGTATGTAATTTATTTATTTATTAATTACTTACTCCCTGTATCCCACCTTAATTTTCAGAGAGAGAAATTGAGGTGGTAAATTTCTACAGTAATCGAATGGACATAAAGCTGCCAAAAAGTGAATTTTTATCTATTGTGTACAGTATTCAACGATTTGAGAAAGATGAAAATTA
>JAULKK010288341.1:0-13607 GCA_032355705.1 Rubia peregrina
ATGAGACTGAATACCATCAGTTGAAAAATGGCCAGAAGACACTATATTAGGGTCACAACAAATTTCTCCCGTTGAAGCACAAGTTGCGAGATAACACGGTGGCATTCGTTGGTGGAAGGAGAGGAGAAAGACACATAAACCATCGACTAGTGTGGTTATTCACAGTAAGGTGAAGAAATTGAATGTCGTTCTTGGAAAGAATTTATCAAAGGTTGGTGTGGCTGTAGAGGGACCGTGGAAGAATCGATTGATTTTCTTTGATTTTTTGTATGGAGGGAATCTTCAGTTTAGACATTGTTTGGATGTTATGCAAATTGAGAAAAATGTTTGTAAGAGTTTATTAGGTACGATATTGAACATCCCCGATAAGACTAAGGACAACTTAAATGCGAGGAAAGATTTGGTGGAGTTGTGCATTCGGATGGGTCTGGCGCCGGAGGTTAGAGGGAAGCGAACGTACCTGCCTCCCGTTCCTTAGAATCTATCGGTTGCAGAGAGAAGGTCGGTGCGTGAGATCATTCAAGGCATGAAGACACCGTCCGACTACTCTTCTAATGTTAGTTGGTTTGTGAATGATGAATTGCATCTTAATACTTTGAAATCACACGATTGTCATGTCCTTATGCAACAACTGTTGCCCACTGCGATCCGAGGCTGTTTGGAAGAGGAAGTTAGATTTTTTATTATACATTTGTGTTTCTTCTTCAACTCGATATGCAGAAAGAATATAAGCATACAACAGCTGGATGAAATGGAGCATGAGGTTGTTGTAGTTTTATGTCATATAGAGAAGTTCTTTCATCTGTCATTCTTTTACATCATGGTCCACCTCGTGATACACTTGGTTAGGGAGATACATATTTGCGGACTAGTTGGGATGCATTGGATGTACCCGTTCGAGAGTCACATGGCTATTTTCAATGTCTATGTTCATAATAGAAGTCATC
This sequence comes from Rubia peregrina, assembly GCA_032355705.1. Lineage (NCBI taxonomy): Eukaryota > Viridiplantae > Streptophyta > Magnoliopsida > Gentianales > Rubiaceae > Rubia > Rubia peregrina. The sequence goes on from JAULKK010288341.1 coordinate 948, forward strand.
TCGATGCATCGATTATTAAGAGGTATGTCACTGAGGAGATCATCGAGTACTGTACTTCAAACTTGGTTGGAAAAAGAGCAGTTGGTGTCCCCTGCGGAACAAACTGCGGCAGGCGTAATGAGACCCTTCGTTCGAAGGGTACGCTTCATACACCTTTGAACGCTGAGTTAATGACTATTCAACTGTATATTTTATGTAATAGTAGCAAGACGGAAATATATGTTCAAGAGCATATTTCCATGTTGGAAGAGATTCATCTAGACTGTCCTTCAAACGAAATATAGGTAGAGCATTCTTCAAGCTTTGTTAATTGGTTCTAAAAGTGGTGAAATGTGAAAGGGATACCCAACACGTTACGGGCATTTGCAAGAAGACCGAGCTGCACTGTCAGACAATGCCAAGGCTATGCCGTCATCTGCTTCAGTTTTCTACATTGGAGAAGGATGAGAAGAGAATGACGCAGAACAATGGTGTATACATTGAATCTGAATTTATGTGGCTGGTTAGCAAGATAGACAAACATCATGTTGTTGTTGTGATACCTTTTTATGGGGTGATTGAGAAAATTTGGGATTTGGATTATGTAGAGTTCAAAGTTGTTGTGTTCAAGTTCCTTTGGGTGGAATATGGTTCTGGTGTTGTGCTTGAAAAACCAATGGTCTTCACACTGGTGCACTTGAATCGTGTAGTATATGAAGATGACAAGTTCATCTTAGATGTACGACATGTATTTAACATCAAGGACCCTTTCACTGAGAAGTTCCATGTAGTGCTTCATGTTAAGAAGCTTTACTTTGAAGAGGAAATTGACTACCAAGTCAAAATTGACAGTCGTGAATTTCCATCAGTATTTCCTGATTTGGAAGATGTCGGGGTACCTGTGGTGGGATGTCATTCTTATGGTGATGGGTTGTGGGTTTACGATAATGGTGAAATTGTGGGTGGGGACACTGTGTTGAAGCGTAAAAGATAGATAGTTATCCCCATGTATTTGGATTTCCTTTCACTGATTTGTGTAATACTCACCCCCCATATTTTGTGTAATACTCACTCCCTATTTTGGGGAGTATTATGTAATACTCCCCCTATTTTGTGTAATTTCCACCCCCATATTCTGTGTAATACTAAAAAGGATGAGTTGTTTTAAAAAATAGTAATTTTCATGATAAATTACATATGCACCGGTATAATTGAGAGAAACCGGTGTAAAAAAGGGTTTGCTATGTTTAGTACATACGCACCAGTATTTTGTACGATGACAATATTTTATAACATCGGGTCAGAAAAAAATACATTTTCCATTTAAAGCAGCTGCGTATTCGAACATTTTACAACGGTATGTACAATATGTGCACCGGTATATATACCGTTGCTAGGTACTTAGGAAAAAATAAATACTTTGCTCTCGGGTTGTTGGAAAATAATGTAATTGCCATTTAAAGCAGTTGCACGCATCTACTTTTGTGATCGACCTACACCGGTATTTTGTTCATTATGAAGCGGTAAAAGTACCGGTGCTAGTTACTTAGCAAAAAAATTGTTACCTTGCTCTCAGGTCTGAAAAAAATTATCATTGCCATTTAAAGCAGCTACAAGCAGCTGCCTTTATAAAAATTATTTACACTAACATTTTGATAACTTGCACCAGAACAAATATCGGTGCTAGGTAGTTTGGAAATATTTTATGCTCCTACTGCTGTTCATACAACAGTATTATTAGGAATTCACCGGTGTAATTCTCATTAGTATAATAAATACCATTTATAGGTTCAAACCATCAAAACATCAACATTAAAAAAGTTTCAACTATCTCCTCCCCTCGATGAATTTTGACGAAGGACCGACAATTCTACAAAATAGAGCTAATAGAATAAGGTACATCATATCCACCTATTAAAACACATGTATAAATTTCCTTTTTAGTCTCATATCCATGCATAAATGATTTAATAGGATGAATTATTGAGGTCGCACCCAAGGTATTTCATAAACTACCTTAATGTGTTTTTTAGGAAATGACATCTAAATCCAATTTGAAAAGGACACGCCATGCATTCTCTCCTTCTTAACCAATTGTTTCTCCGCAAAAGTACCCGGATAGGACCTTTGTGTCCAACGAGACTAAGTCCATACATGAAGCATACAAAGGACGCCAACATCACCCAGAGAGAATAATAGAGGCGTCTCCTCCATTCCAACAAACAATCCAGGGTCTTGGGTGGGAATTGTTTTGAGAGACTCTACCTTCTTTCAACCTCAGCATCGTCAGTGAGTTCTACACAAACTTGAAGTGTAAAATCACATTGAAATAGGTGTACTGTAGATGCAAACTTGTTCCTCTCATAGCTGAAGCTATAAATGAGTTGTTCTAGTTACCCAATGTTCCAAGAGATGATGACGAGTTTATTGCACTCCATACTCCCGTGGTGAATTCCTACCATGTTTTAGGAGATTCAGTTAGTGGGGAGATTGTCGAGACAGTAACGAGGGAAGAAACAGACTTAGATGAGTTGGTCAAACATGGATGGAGAAAGATTCCAAAAAATGCTTTGATTCTAGAAATGAATGGATGGTATCACTTTGTGGCGTCCAGAATATACCAGGTTACTATTAACATGGAAGTCCACAAACATAGGCTCACCCACTTGTACACAATAAAGAAGCAACTGCGATGGAATCTTAGTGATAAGATCGCGAACATTTTGAGGAAAGAATGGGATAAGATGGGGTTATACGGTTTCTGCAGTATAATCTTGCCCCTCTGTTCTAGAGCGGGAGTCACCCCCATCCCCATTACGTTTACGGCCAGCCAATGGGTAAGACGTGTGTGCATTCTTTTTATAGACGACTGGCTGAAATAGTAGTACCTTCCCTTAAATCTAGAGTCACCGCCTTGAGGTCAGTGTACAAAATTTTCTCGAACAATCCAAGTACCAAGGATCCAGGTTCGACCACATGGCCAAAGGTTTTAGCTATCAATTTCCTGATGCAGTCGCAGCGGTTGGAAAATTTCCAACAAACTGCAATTGCGATGTGCAGGACATGGATGTGGGTACAAGTACCTGTGATGGGGATGAAGCAGCGGGGGATGATGATGTATATTTTCTTGTTACTATATGTAAAACTGATGTATTAGTCTGTAAAACCTTGATTTCTGTACCACGCTAGTATTTTTTATTAACTTTGATTGTGTTAAACTGGCTAACTTTTCAGAAGTTAATTTTGTCGATAATTACAATTGAAGTATTTAATCATAATTCTTGTATTTATTATGTAACATAAAAAATGTGAAATGTTAGACCTTGAGGGGAAATTTACACTCCAAACACAAAATTATCTCTAAAACATATAGCAACACTTCAAGATAGGTAATCACTGTGTATGAAATCTTTTTTATATGACACATCTTGTTGGGAAATTATTTTTCTCCAATTCGGCGGTATGGAGATTGGCCTAATAAATTTTGGGGGCAAAAATGCAATTCTTGGTAAACTTGGGCACACAATCAATGTTAATTTTTGTCCATATTGTGTACACACGATGGGGGCAAAAATGCATGGCAATGATCGTATTGTATTGAATTAAAAAATTTTGCCGCCAATTTTTGATTTTGACAATTCCAAGATTCTTGGAGGGACTAAAGTGCAAAACGTAAAAAGTTTACTCGGACCTCAAATTACGAAGTCGCTTGAAAAAGATGCCTCTCTAAACCACCTAGATGTAATTTCAAATTAGACCCGTGAGAAAATGAACGGGTTGGGCCCCCAATGTAACGTCCAAACATCTTCAGATTTCACATTGTCACTTTGAAGATAACCATTATCGTTTACTTTAGAACATGTACTAGTGCTTTTGGATAATTGACCCCCGGGGCACAAATATTTTATAATTCACATTTAAGGATAGAATATTAAATTTGGTATTTTTTATAGTTACAAAAAGTATCGGTAAAGAAAATCAAAGTTGGAGGACCTAATTGCAAGAAATGCGGATAAAAAAGTTCTACGGTCATAACAACCGTGATGTTCCAATTATTAAACTTAAATATTATGGTATATTATAAATTCATATTCGAAACCCTTGAATGGCGGTCGAGGGGTTGAATGTAATCGTTTGGGGTCATAATGCAAATATTACAAAGTATATGAATACATAAAAATTTAATGTTTTCGGGATAGGGATTTGTTCAAATTAATTATGAACCCTTAAGTGAATGTCTATTAAAGTCTGGAAAGCAATAATTGTTCAAATTAGAGCGTTAAAAAATATGGGGGTGTAAATGTGAGAATCAAATAAATATTGATAAGCATGCATAACATATACTGGTATTATTGAACATATACCGGTATAAATAATCAATTTTCTTGGTGGAAAAAATTTGAAATTTAACTTTTCATTTAAAATAAATGCGGGAAATTGATTACATCTGTATTTATCTCAATAGCACCGGTGGTTGTTACTTAGAATTTTTTTGACATTGCTCTCGGGTTGAACTAAATTTCCGCAAAATTGATTTAAAGCAGCTGCGTGCAACTGTTTTTTATTACATTACACCAGTATTTTTTCTCTGTTTTACACCGGTCATAATACCGGTGATGTGAACTTAACCAAAATTTTACAACATGGCTCTTGGGTTCCTGAAATTTGATTTAATGCATCTGTGCGCAACTGCTTTTAAGATTATATTTACACGGGCATATTATCATTTGCATCGGTATTTTAACCAGTGCTAGGTTCTTAGAAATTTTTGTTCATTCAACACTTATTCTAAAACTTTTTTGCAACGGTATTATCCAATTTACTTGTGTAAAAATCACGGTTATTTTAAAAAAACTATTCAAACGCTTAAAATCGCTGCCCACGAATAACATACCATTTCCCATTCCAATCTCCCTTCAACTTCTCTCAAATTTAACCACCATAAAATCCTCATCAATCACCATAACCTCCCATAAGTCCTTAACCCTAGCCATTATTTTCTATAAAAGGTTGAAGAGTATACCATCTTCCACAACCATTCTTCCCATAGAACCCCCTTTCTCGTGGAGTGATACTTTGTAGATTCAAGTACAAAAATTTCACCAAATTCGCTGCATCTCACAAGGTAAATAAACTTGGTATAGTTTACAATGGTTTAACATCTGAAATTATTAATGAGAAGCAATACTATTTTGACAAAATACCTCAATGAGGGAAAACCTTTTTATTAACAAAAAATTGAATTTCAAAAATCATGTTTGACGAAATATGATGTAGTATCGTATGCTCATGCTTCTTTTGTGGAATATGATGATTTGGGAAATTTATTAGGATATTATTATTTTCCTTTGTTTAGGCTAAGAAGTGTTCAACTACGTCGGTGGTGTTGTAGTTCAGGGCCGTTATATGGCCCTCTATGTGTGGTATCTAGGGAGTTGTTGTGTGTGGAAGGGATTGCGTGAGTGAACTTTCAGGAATGGTTGTGTGACTTTTTGGAATGGTTGTGTGAGTGAAGTTTTTGGAATGGTTGTACTCCCTCTGTCCCTCTATATGTGTCTTACTTCACTATTCATCAGTAAACTTAATGCAGTTTGCATTGAAAAAATCTTTAACCAGTTCAAATGTAAAAATTATCATATGATATATTGTTAGATTCATCGTAACTTATATTTTTAGAATGTCTAATTTTAATAATTTATTGTTATACATAATTTAAGATATTAAAATAAAAAAATCATCAATGAATAGTGAAAAAGAAGTGGTGAGACAGTTATAAAGGGACGGAGGGAGTATGACTTTTTTTGAATGGTTATGTGAGTTAACTTTTTGGCATTGTGTAAGGAAACATGTATCTCATTTATGTTATATGAGTAGCTCACATAAGTATGACTCATATTATGTTATACGTTTGACTCTGTTTTTTTGGAATGGTTGTATGACTTTACATCTTGTAGATGCCGCCAAAACGTGGAAAACTAACCACGAAGAGGAAGCGCCAAGAACCACAGAAGAAATATGTTACCCCACCCGAGGAAGATGTAGGAGAGAAAGAACCACCAACCAAAAGGATTCCATTGAATATCCAGTGTGAAAATGAGGGAACACAGCAACATGAACCAATAAAGAAAGACAATGTTGAGGGAGACGAAAGCGGTGATTCGAAGGAAAAATCCCAAAGTTCCAAGGGGATGTGAAGGGATATCGCAAGGGGAGGAAAGTGAATAAAGAGAAAAATGACTTGTCCAAGGTGGGAGGTAAACATGGTGAGGGATTAGACAAGTTCGAGATAAAAAGTTGGTGCATGCAGCGTGGAACAGTGACTTGTCATTTCGTCATGCTCGCGAAGGAGATGAATCATGTTCATGTTTCTTTTCGGTACCATGAGAAAGAGGTGGTTTGCACAAAGAATTGAACAGCATGGACGACCTACATGAATTACGCATTCTGGTGCTGCATCAAATTTGGGTCATGGAACACTAGAGTTATGTCCCCGACGATGTAAAGAAAGAGTCATTGAAGAATTTATTGGTAAGATCTTTGATTAATTTTTTAGCCTCTCCTTCATTTCTTCCATTACGAACACATGATTAAATTATCCTTGTTCATATCTTTCATTACATGCAAGTTTGAGTATTGAAAAAACATTTCTAAAGTTTAATTGAAAATGTTGAAGAAAGATGTGTACAAGAAGGCAAGAGACCAACATAGGAACTGGAAGACAAAGGTGACAAACAAATAAATACATGACATGGATAGTGGACTTAACAAATCGAAAATCAAACCATGGCAGAAGTATAAATGGATGGATGAAGAGGAATGGAATTTTTTTAGAGAAGGCGCCGTACAGATGAATTCCAGGTATTATTTACAAAAATTTAGAATAGGAAGCTATCGACATATGATTATTGAATTACTTTCATCATTAATAAATTTGATGCTAACCCAGTCCCTCCCCTTAGGTGATTCGAAAAAAGGCAACTGAATATGCGTCGGCAAATGAATACACCCACAACATTGGGAGGAAAGGGAATCGAGAAGCTGTAGAAAGACTTTCTTACCATCTTAAATAAAGGGAGAGGAAGAAGCTATCTGATCAGGGATTCACTGAGGAGGAGATTGAGTAGCAACTGAGGAATAAAGAATTCAAGCCGGACAAATCACTTGTTTACCTGGAGACCCACAAGGATAACGATAGGAAGTACACCTCCAAGGAGTTATTTCAATTGCTTCGCCGTTAGGAAAATATAACATTTTTTCCTACTTTTTTCATTCATAACTTTGCATTTCCTGTACGACATGGGTGAGAATGAATGAGCAGAAGGATCACCCAGGCAAGTACAAGGGGACTTAGACTGGACTGCCCACATCATTGGTGGTTCCTCATCTCTGCTGTAGCAAGTACGAAAGCAGTTCCTCGAGCAAGACATCACTGAAGAAAACGTCGAATGATCAACTGGTCGTTAAGGCCATGGTTACATGCATGTAGCAACTAGTCAAGGATTTCGCAGCTGCAAGCGCTATACATGTCCAGGCAGGCCTTGATGATCCCAAAATGTTCATCGAAAAAGCCATGGAGGACTTCGCTACTTGTGCATCAAAGTCAGGTGGAGAACCCAGCGATGGAGAAGGTGATGAGGAGGTATGGCCACATGAATAAATGTACTTTCTTTTTAATTAATTTTTACATCTTCAATTCTTTAATATGAAGTAAATATTTTCTGCAACTATCTAACTTGCAAGATGGAGAAGAAGTTACATTTTACGTCAAAGATGTTATCGGTAAGAGGCACATAGTCGTACATGGATTGCAAAAAATCCCTCGTCGCCAACAGAGCCAGCAACGAGGTGTGGCTCACGTTAGAGTTTGTGAGCCAATCTACCATCATAGGCCAGATTACCCTCAGCAGACTACCAATTCGACAACGTTGGGGAGGCACTGGATAGCGTGGTTGATTGGACCGTCTCTTTCATAGGTAAGGGAGATGAGCAACCTAGTGAGAAAGATCTGGAAGATGACTACAATGAATTGGGCGACAATGATGCGGAGATTTTGATTCTCATCTATGATGAAGTAAATTATTGCCACACTTTCAATATCAATTTCATCAAAATATTGAATCACACGTGTTGTTGCCCAAAAATATTAATAATGAAAATTTTGGAACAGGGTATGCCGGGTATATCTTCCGGCTGGCGATCCCACTCGAGCACTAATTTCAGGCCATCATTAAGAGTGAAAATTGGCCAGAAGCCACTAAAACAGGTGCTTTACCGTACCACACCCAATTGATTTTTAAGCCCTATTTTCAGAAATATCAATGACTCGTAAATTTGAAGGATTTCCCGCTGATAGAGAGATTCATCGTCAATTGCAATACGACTATCATGGAAATGATAAAGAATAATGACTGTATGTTCTTCTCAATTTTCCGTTTGTCTACCTTTGCATTCAAGTGGAGGAATGGAGTGGGCATAGTGTACTGGTCGAGTTCGACAACAAGCTTGGAAACTGCAACTCGATGACCTAGATCGATAATGCACAAATGGATGTGTGGATGGGGTTAGATTTGACCTTAAACATTATTAGTATTTTTAATCAATAAGGATTGAATGTGTTAATTGTCCTTACTGTAATAGGAATCTGAAGGAGAAAGTGTACTAATCAAATGTCGGCCGCATCCAATTCTGCCCTTCAAGAACCAAAAACTTAACCGACATCGATAAGGAGGTCGAACAGCATTTCAAAAATATCTTGAACACAATGGCTATAATAGATGCTGAGTTCTACATTATTCCCTTCTTCTGAATGTAAGGCTTTTCTTTGGGTTTACCAATTACATTTCTAACCTCTTCCATTTCATTGCTTAATTTGTTTCTTTTTCCAGCAGAGATTCCTGGTACCTCCTCATTATCTATCCGAGCATGGATGAGGTTTTTACGCTAGACACACTAACGGGAGGGGGGGGGTATCTAAACAACCAGTGTGATCAAGAATAGGGTGATTTACAAGTATTATGATCAATAGATTTGGTGATATAGTATCAAAATTTTCTCGAAGAACTTGACATTGTAATTTACTTTCATGACAGGATTACTTGCACGTACCAAATGGAGAAGAGGAAGAAGGAACCAAGTCGCGACTATACATGGAGTATCAAGAACATAAAGGTAAGTCATTAAATCCTACAAATCAATTTTTGAAATATCATTTGCTAACAAAAAAATTGTGACGAATTGTGCCATTTCCATGCAGCACCAAACTCAGCTTGGTTTGAAGCAATGTGGGTACTCTATTATGCTGTTCATGGAAGACTTGGTTATTCACGCAACTTCAAACAATATTCTTGAGGTAAAAATCACTTGGAAAAAAAACTAATTCTTAATTACTAACATTATAACTGTAAATATCACATACAATATTGCACACTTACCTTTTAACTGTAAATATCACATATCTTCCCAGAGGGCCAATGGCCATACCATATTTATGAAATTCAATCTGTGGCAGAGAGATGGTGTGGGGCGTGGATCAATGAGTACCAACAATAGGCAAATACTTCGTTGCAACTGTTGGATGACAAGAACAATATCATAGGTTGACTATTGAATTTCCGTGCCTAAAAATCTTGGGTTTGTGTGGTCGGTTTAAGGTCAAATTCTTAGCCAAATTGTGTGATTTTAAAGATTTATGTGCATGCAGGGTTCTTAAACATTAAGATTTATTCATGACCTCCGAGATCAATACTATCATACACTTCTAGTTACTTACAATTTGTTGGGTTCAATTTATAGTAGCCTCGATTCACTGACCCAAAAATGATCCGGGAGGGCCCACCAAGAAACAAATAGGTTGTTGAAAAAAAAAGTTACACCTGTAGAATTCCACAATACCGGTGTAAGAAAATATGCACCGCTAAATGAATAATTTAATACCAGTGTAACCTCAAATTCAAATAGAACCGGAAATATAAATAAATTACCGGTGTAAAAAAAACCCGATGCAATTGTCATTATACCGGTGTAAGTGTATGTTACAATTATACACTGGTACTCATCCCAATACCGGTGCAAATGTACAATACTAATGTTCATCGATATTCTTCACCGTAACAGTGCTATTGTGGTTGTGCCCCCAACATTTGAAACATAACTACATTGGTAATTACTGTCTACACTGGTATAGAATTTTGAGGTTCCTCATTATAAACATTGTTTTCATATTCCTAGCACCTGTACAATATATCGGTGGATAATAATATATACACACCGGTATTCTCATATTTGTGCCTTTGTAACGACCAAGTACACCGCTATACTTATGCACTGGTATTTTAGGGGGAGATTTTACCGGTGCAATTATCTTTTTCATGTAACACTTAAGTATAGATAAAAATTATTATCACAATGTGATTAAATCAAAATCCTTTTCTTTTCGACCTTTGGTCTCTTTGTTGATACGTGGTTCGAAACCTCAGATGCTAACTCCAAGGATTAAGCTATGCCATGGACAAGGTTAGATAATATTCGTTGTAGCATATCTTGGATGAATTATATTAATTAATTTTGATAATATTCGTATGGTTTTAGCTTTCTTAGTCTTCCATGGACGAATACAACTAGGATAAACTATCCATGTTGGATTTTACTTCTTTAAGGACCACCCATATGTCCCTATAAATAGAGGGGTGAATTGAATTTTTTTTCCTGAAAATCAGTACCTTGTTATTTTCGAGTTGAATTGAAGTTGTAATTGAATCCTACTTGCTTTTATATGGGAAGTTGAATTGGAATTGAAATTGCTTAATTATAATTGATTTCAAGTTGTGATTACAAGTGAAATTCTGATTGCATCCATATTGGAGTTTTGATCGAAATTGATTCCCAAAAGGATCAGGAAAAGTTCAAATCCTATTTGGATTAGGAATAAGAAAATAAAATTCAAAGTGGGAAGTAGAATTCAAGCGGAGCACATAAGTAAATAAAATCCTATTCCCAAAAGGATTAGGGTTTGGGTAGTAAAATCCTAATAGGATTAGTAAAAGTTACTAAAACTTTTGAAACTTCTGGTTGCCTATTTCAAACCTTTTTTTTTTCTATAGATCATAACTCATTCTCTATAGATCCAATATCATCCATTAAAATTGCATCTCGTTCATTATTCTCCGTAGAATGTGAAATGTTATTCTTAGAGCCACTTTGAAGAGTTTATCGTTTTGAAATTTTCAAAATAATATTTTTTGTACTTGTTTACTAATTTCCTTGAAAGAAGTTGCTTTGATTCACCTTAATCACTTGTTCCTTGACCCATGAGTTATGAGTGCTATACATTTTTTGAGCGACCTACTAAAAAATGGGAAAGGGAGGAATTTTCTTCCAACCATTTTGTTGTTCTTAGCAGGACTTCGCAGGGACGACGAAGGATAATGCGAATGTCCGGCTTTTTATTGGAAATCCCAAAAAAATTCCATTGACACCTAATTAAGATGTTCAATCAGGGGGTGATCAAAACCCAATTCATAAAGAGGCGATCAATGGTGAGCCCTTGTCTTAACCTTCACTATTTATTTTTGTTTGGTTTAATATTCAAGGTGAGTTAGACACTAACTTATTTTCATTTACTCTTCATGATCTAATGAGGGAAATGTAGAGACCCTTAAGATAAGTATAAATGTTGGCAAATCCTAAGCCTCCACGATCTAGTTTGCAAGATGATATAAACAGTGTAGTCCGTAGTTTTTGTAATTATGGAAGTTTGGGGGAAGAACATATCCATGATTTATAGAAACAAACATATTGAGGATCTAAGAATCATAGAAAGAGGTATTCCAAGAAGCTACCAAGTTTGGGTTCCACTGAAATTTCATATTTTGAATGCGGCATCAAGGGATTGAAGTACGATATTCCTTGATTTGTTGGAGAACATAACTTAGGTTGGTACCTTGATTGGGAAAGATATATTAAGAATGTTTTTTGAAATTATTAACTATCAGGAAAGAGATAAGTTAAAGGTTTCTCTGTGTTCATTTGCTAACTACATCGCTAAATGGTGGAAGAACTCAAAGAAACATGGGAATATGCTGGAAAGAGGTCAATTGCCACTTGGGAGAGGTTGAAAGCATAGCTTTGCTTGTACCATGTTCTAATCACATATTTGATGGAGCAACACTCTTATTTCAGCAATAAAATCACCAGCGAATGAATAATGGCAAGATCTTCAGCTAACCATGAAAAGGGTTGGTTTGAGAGAAAATGATGCAATTGTTAAGAACCAGTTATCGAAGGACTAAGAGATAATCACCAAATATCAGTCAAGTTACAACATTTTGTATCAATGAGGGACTTATTGGTGAAAGCACGGTTGGTTAAGAGCACTTTGAAGTCGAAGAGGACCACATTCGATTACACTAATCAAAGACTGGGATATGATTCTGGACCTTCTAGTTTTGGTCGAGGAGTCTGGGAGTGATAGGAGTCCGTGGTTTTACCTAAAGGTACTCTAGTTTAGGTGTTAGTCCAAATGTACATCGAATGGATCCCTAAAACAAACCACAAACCAGCCACACCCAAAATAAGAATTCTTCTACTTCATCAAATACAATTTCTTCTACTAATTCTAGACCCGTCCTTGTGAAACCAAAACTTAAAAATGCCGTAGAACGATGACGTTAATGGGCATTCCCG
>JAULKK010288351.1:0-13606 GCA_032355705.1 Rubia peregrina
ATTATAGCGGGACCTACCGGGACCATGGCATAATTTTAAAAAAAATGAAATGAGTGGTGTAGGATTTAGCGAAGAATAAAAAGTAAATTGTGTGGATGAAAACAATCTAGAATTTACCAAACGAAAAAATGTCAATAAAAAAAATCATCCTAAAAAGGAAAATGTGTCAATATAAAAAAATCGGAGGGAGTATGTATACATATTGTACTCCTTCCATTTCTTTATAAGTGACACCATAGCTTTAGGTGTTTGGATTTAGGTGGAGAAAATGAGTTGATGAAATTGAATGTAGAATGTAGAAAGTAGAATGAGTGGATGAAATTGAAGAAATATTACCAACGATGAGGAAAGTGTGTCAATAATAAAGAAACAATAGAGTACAAGGAAATTCATAAATTATTAAATAAGTTAATCATGTAGTATATAATTAACCGGCCGTCCGACCATCGGCCCGTCGGTTTTCCAGGAAAAGTTTTCCCATAAGGTAAACATGCCGCAGATAATGTTGGACCGATCGTAGGTACTTGAATCAAATTACCTGTGTCCGCTGTTGAATCACCTATCTGGTAAATGGAATTAAACGGGCATATGTTTTCTTGCTTTGTTAGGCCACGTGAAGTGGTAGAGACCGCTAGTGATCTCTTATCAATTAAATATATTATTTTTCTCAATCTCTCTCTTCCAACTCACCCTACGAGCATGTACAGTGGGGTTTTTAGAGTGAGTTGAATTAAAAATTGGGACCAAATAGGGACAATTTATACCACAATGGGGGTTTGAAAGTGGTTGGAGTGAATTAAAACGGTAGGCCCAGGTTCTTTTAGAAGAACCGCCCCAATCTGCAAAAGTTGCAGACTGCACGTGGTGTGTGTGTGGCAAATTCCTTCTCTGCTTTCTTCTTCCATTTTTTAATTTCTGCTTTCTTCTTCCATTTTTAAATTTCTGCTTTCTTCTTCCATTTCGTATTTACATATTGTTTTTAATTTGTTTATTCAAAATAAATAAATAGTTCGTATTTAAACATTTCGTATTAAAAAATTATTTATATGTTGTTTAAATATTAGTTTTTCAAAAAGTACAAAATTGAATATGGATGTTAGAAAAAATATTAAATGACAATACAATTAAAAATAAAGTGCATAACTTTAATTTAAAAACAAGATTAAAATACTAAGATTAAAAATTAAAATGAACAAAATGAACAAAAATTATAAAATTAAAGTGTATTACTCGGTATTAAATTTTACATTTCAATATATTTTCAGTAAAATAATGTATTTAAATTAATTATTAAAGGTAGAATTAATGAGTAGGATAGAGAGAATTAAGTGGGGTCCATGGAGTGGTTTGGGAGTAGTTTTCACCATTGTGGAGAAAAAAATGGAGTGTTTTAGTTGTGGTTTGAATTGCTGAGGTGGAGGAGAAAGATTGATTATTTAATGAATGGATACCACAAGAGTGGGTTGGGAGTGGTTTTGCCATTGTACATGGTCTAAATATCCCCAGTTTCATGGTCGGCTAACTTTTAATCGTTTGGGGCATTTTTGAAATGCACGTTAAATATTCCATGATACATAATAGTTATATGTTTCATGTATAGTGCTAGACTTGTTGCTCTTGGAAGTGTCCAGTTATAATATGCGGGATTGTGAGTTCCAACTACGTAAGTGTGTGTACATAGGCCTTGAGCACCGAATCCACACGAGTGTATGTCTAATTTCGACTGGGTCAGGAACCCCCGATAGATAATGCATAATAATTTGTAGCAATTAGGGTTATAGGGTTGCGACCATTGTCGTTTCAACCTTAGGGTTATAGGGTAGCGACCATTGTCGTTTCAACCCAAGAGTCATCATAAGATGCCAATTCTTTTGCCTCTATAGACCTAGGGAGAAGCGTTCATAGTGGAGGATCATGATGTAATTATTTAGGGGAAAGAAAAGTGTGTAACGGTTGACTTTTTGACGCACTTTCCTAATGGAGATGGTGTGATAGAATAGATGTGGGCACCTTTGTGTGACAGATATTGGGAAGTATTGACTATCAGCCACACTATGTGACATAGACATTGGGATCGGTTTATACGCCTTGTATTTGATAGAATCTAGGATCAAAATCATATACAGGGCATGTTATGAAAATGTCCCCAAGTTTTAGCTTAATATAGTTTAATCTCTTATTTTGAATGTTCAGTAGTTTATAGACGAAACCCCCCCCCCAAAAAAAAGATACCATGTTTGCGACACTAACTATTCTTGACACATAATCGAAGTGACGATCAGTTATGAGTCTTGCATAGTTATCTTTTGAATCCTAACATCTCTATGCATGACCCTGGGCTTTCCACTACCTACTCTTTGGTGGTTGGTAGTGAGTACAAGCAACAATATAAATTCTATCTTTGATCTCACAGTGCTCCGCGGGTTAGTAGATCACCCATGAAAAAGGTCGGTTCATTAGCGATCCCGTAGAGTGTGGATCACCAGGATAGAGGTGTTGCTTGAAACACAGGAAGCATCAAAACTAGAGCTCTTGTCATCAACTAGTTCATCGAGAGAGAGCCAAAATTTGATAACCCGCCCCTATGATTTTTTTGCACCATTGATGAAACTTTGGCATGTGAGTTGAGCATCAGATCATCTAGAATGTTGATCACAGTGATATGTGTTATAGTGTTTTCATATTTTGTGGGATTATTGTTATATTATTGAGATAAAGTTTTCACTTTTAGGTGTTTTTGGTGCAGAAATTCATGATTGTGAAGAATTGAGAGCGAGCTATACATTGTACTATTTTTCCCTTAACCAACAATTTTTTTCCATTGAATTTTCAGGTTAGGGTTTTTAATTAGGCAGTGTGGTCCAATAGAAAATGTAATTATTTTATAAAACATGGTTCCAGCTATAAAGGAAAGGAGGCAAAAGCAGAATTGCTGAAGTTATGGGGTGAAAAGTAAAATATTGAAGAGATTTGAATTTGAAGAATTGAAGATTTTTCATTTCCCATACTAATAAAGATATTATTATCTCTTTTTAATTGAAAATCCTTAATTTTAGCAATTAGTTCTTTAAAGTTAGAATAGATATTGTTTTATTTATTTATTTTTCTTCTACGAGAAGAAAAAGAATCAGACTTGGATTAAGTTTCTAATTCTTGGTGGAAAAACACATGTACATAAATACACGGTCTGCGACATAACTAAGGAGTAGTTTAGACCAAGGTCAATGGTATAGATCACAAGTGGTCTCTTACCAATCAAATATACTTTTTTTTCTTAATCTCTTTCTTCCACCTCAACTTAAGAGCATGTACAATAGGGGTTTCTTTGTGGTCTCTCCACAAAGAGACAAAAAATCCCCCACAATGGGGGTCTCTTTGTGATATTTTAATTAAACAACCGGTGGGTGGGCTGCTATTGAAGCAACCTGTCCCAAATTTATCAGCCTTGTGACTAGGGCCCGCACATCAGCGCGGGCCTTTTTTTATCTCCCGATGGGACATGTGGCAGCCTGTGAATGGGTCACGTGTCCCAGCCATGTTCTAGTTTTTAAAATTTTCTTTTGCATGCATGGAACATGTGGCACCTTATGATTGGGCCACGTGTCCCAATAAAAAATATATAAAACAATTCTGCTCCTTTTAAATTTTTATCTGTAATTTTTTCTTTCTCATTTAATTTTAATTCATGAAATAATTTTTCAAAAAACAATTATATTTAAATTATAAAAAAATATATTAAATTTTAAAATAAAAATATAGTATTAAATTTGACATCTAGTTTATTTTAGATGTGCAAACTTATATAAATTAAATATTAAAAGTAAAATTAATGAGTAAGATATAGAAAATAAAGTGGGGTCCATATAGTGGTTTTTTAATGGGTTCTAGCATTGTGGAGGTATAAATGAAGTGGTTTCTTTGTGGTTGTTTTTGGTGAGGTTGAAGAGAGAGAATGAATATTTAATTGAAAGAAACCACAAGAGTGATTTTTTAGTGGTTCTACCACTGTACAATCTCTACAATTAATGGATCCCACTTGATTTTCTCTATCTTACTTATTAATTTTACCATTAACATTTAATTTAGATATATTTTTTCCAACCAAAATAAGTTGGATGTTAAATTTAATAGTACATTATAATATTAAAAATTGAATTTCTTTTTTAAAAATAATTTATTTTTTCGTTCTTGTATATATTTCCCTTCGTAGTAATTTTTTATTAACGTCATTTTTTCAGTAAATTATTTAAAATTTTAAATAAAAATAAAAATATATGAGAAATTTATTTTTAAAAAATATTACGTTAACAAAAACCAGTTATAATGGCTAGAAAATTACAAATAATAAAATATTTATCTAATCCGACCAATTATTACAACTTAAAAATTGGAATATTGATCTAGTCTGACCAATTATTACTAACTGAAAACAAGTTAAAAATAAAAATAACCAGAAAACATGGATGAAGAAACAATATTGACATCCTAATTTCGACCACCCAAATATCGGTAAAGATATTCCATAAGGTCATTTTTCAATTGGTCATGTTTAGCTCTGTTATGTACTCCCCTCCAATTTTACCTAAGAGTCAGAGATCATCATGCCGCTCTGCATTATAATGCCAAGGAGAGTCGTCATTTGGTCATGATCACTTGGTTGAATCTGCAGCTCATAGGCATCTCTTTCATCTTCAACTATCATGTTGTGCAGTATGATACAAGTTGTCATAATATTATCCAACGTTTCTATATTCCAATATCGGGTTGGGTTACGGATCACGGAGAACCAGGCTTGTAAAATACCAAAAACACGTTTGACGTATTTCCAGTAGCTCTCTTAACGCTTTGTGAAAAGTTGTTTCTTGGGGTCATTTGAAGTCATATTTGCGGGCATGAAGGTCGCCCAATTCGAATCGATTCCATCTGTAAGATAGTACCCTTAGCCATTGACTTCATAAGGAAAACGTGGAGCCTTTCCTTCACATACGTCATCAAACAAGAGTGACTTGTATTGGACTATGAAATCATTATTTGACCCACCAAAAAATGCATGTCGAGTCCATGTATCGTATGAGGCCAATGTTTCCAAAATAATTGAGGCGCGTCCACTTCTACCTTGAAACTGACATTTCCAACCCACGGAAAATTTTTTCCATTCCCAATGCATGCAATCAGTACTACCTAGCATACATGGAAATCCACATCCATGAGCTACATGCAGCAGGCTTGCAATATCCTCTTGATTTGTTGGTCGGAGGTATGTTGGACTATACACGGCAATTATTGCTTTCACAAAATGAGACATTGTTTCTCTAACCATTGTTTTTCCCACCTGTAAACATTCATTCAGTTGGTCGAATGCACAACCATATGCCAAATGGTGCATGGCCATTTTGCACTTGTGGAGTGATAAAAATCCTTCATAACCGCAAGCATCAAGCCTTTGTACGAAATAGGGATTGTGGTTGGTGACATATTCGAGTATACGTTGGAAAACATTTCACCGAATACGAAACCTAGTACGAAAATGATGATCGTCATACATTCTTTTAGAAGGCTGAGCAAAATATTATCTTTGGAGTACTTCCTATTCTCGGGCATGGTCTTTCTTAATATTATTTCTGGTTTTCTTCGATAAGGTTAGAGAAGTTTGAACACTCTCATCCTCAATGCATGTGTACCACTGTCTTGCCATTTCTGGAAAATTCAGGACAAAGTTAAGCCTCTCATAACCAGTTTCGGGTAAGAAACCGGGAACATCATAGGTTGGTGGGATTCATAATTCTTCTAAGTGAAGATCATCATCGTTGTTTGGGGAATTAGAGGAAGACATGATTGTGTAGAAGAAGGAAGGTAAACAAGTTTGGGGTTGAAAATGGAAGGTACACTAATGTCCCCTTTATATAGAACCACTACCACAAAACCCCCCTCTAGCACCGATTTTTTAAAACCGGTGCTCACATGAAATTAATACTATTTTTTTTGAAAATTGATGTTAAATTAACACCATTTTTTTAAAACGGTAACACCGGTGTTAAATTAAAAAGTGATTTTCAAAAAATCGGTGTTAATTTAAAAAGATGGTGTTAATTTAACACCAATTTCAAAAAACCGGTGTTAAAATATTTTTAAAATTCTATCTTCCTAGCAAAATTTTATAAAAATTTGCAAAACTTTTAAAATTTGTTTGAAAATTTTCGTGGGTTTGGTGCAGTTATGCGCTGCTGCTCATATCTATTTTTTAAAAAAAATTTTATTAACATCAGTATTCAAAAAGCCGGTGTTAAAAAATTTAAAATTTTAATCCTCTCGCTAATTTTTTAAAAAAAATTGCAGAAAATTTATCAATTTTTTTTTATTTTTTTGATAAATTTCAGGGAATGCGAGCATCCGCTCTAAGCTAATTTCAAAAAAAATATTTATCCCCGGTTTTCAAAATACCGGTACCAAATTCGATGTTAAATTTTTTTAAAATTCAATCTTTCCGCAAAAATTTCAAAAAAATGCCAAAAACTTCATGAGATGGGAGCACCTGTGTGCAGCTGCTCTAAGCTAAATTACTCCCTCCGTTTCATTAACAATGACACACTTGCCAAAATAGGTTGTTTCTTTAACAATGACACATGCTACTTATGGCAAGTTTAAGTTGTTTACATCCACTCATTTTAGTTTCTCTTCTTTCAATTCAATTTCATCCACTCATTTACCATCTCCTAAATTACTACACTCAAAATGATGTGTCATTGTTAGTGAAACGGAGGGAGTAGCAGAGTATCATCACGCGTTGCGCGATATTATTAATTACAATATTAGGATTAAGTTTTTTGTACTTGTTGTGTCTTACATTTAAATTGAAAACAAAGAAATTTATTTAAAAATTTAAAGTTTAATCAATAAAGAAAATTATATGAGATATATAGAAATTGTTAAATATTGAATACAATAAAATTTGTTTATTTTTATAATATTTCATTCAAATTATTTAAAAAGTAATTATTTGTATGTTAAGATTCATTTTAAAAGGATATCATAATTACGTGTATCTCATTGCAATAAATAAAGGTAAATATTAAATTACCATATTAGTCTCACTAATTATAAAATGTACTCATTTAACAGTTAGTCGGTTTAAAACAAGACTTTATCATGTATAAATTAATAAATAAATGATATGTACTACATATTTTTATTAGAAGTACTCTTTCAATGTATTTAAAAATCTGAACATTTTGTTATTTCAGATTATGTGTTTCTTTAAATTTTCTTTAGTGATAAATATATATAGTATATTGAGATATTTATGGTTTTAATTATATGTTAAGAAGTTATATATTTTATTGATTATATATAGTAAATAATTAAAATCAGTAACATATTATAATAATAATATAAGTTATGATTAATTATATATAGTAAAGAATTAAATCAGTAACATATTATAATATTAGTATATTATTTTTAGACAATTTGAGTTTATATTAGTTAAAATGACTTCAAGTACTCTATCAGCAGTTATACTTTTCTTGTTTCTTGTAGTAAGGATTTCCTTTTGTAGTTGAATACTGATTTACCCCTCTGTTTCACTAACAATGACACACTTGTAAAAATTAGATATTTCTTTAACAATGACACATGCTACTTATGGCAAGTTTAAGGTTTTTACATCCACTCATTTTATTTTCTCTTCTTTCAATTCAATTTCATCCACTCATTTACCATCTCCTAAATTACAACACCTAAAATGATGTGTCATTGTTAGTGAAACGGAGGAAGTATGTCTAAAATTATATTCGCGTTATAGATCAACTAGTGAATAATCATAGAAGGACGTGGTATTATAACTTTTTAGGTACTTGTCTAAATTATTGTGTCCAATCATCTTTATGTTATAGATCGACTAGTTAATAGTCATAGAACGACGTCGTGTTATAACTCATTACTCATTAGACATGGTTGATCAAGAAAATAAACTTGAGACATGGCATTTGAACTTATGCACAAAGTTGTCGGTGGGGGTTAATGGAGGTGGTTTTGATTAACAATGATTTTGGTTTTGTTTGGTTTGTTGCAAACAAATCTGCTGCTGTTTCCAAGTACTTCTGGTTTGTCTTGTTGACCTGCCGTTGTGATTTGTAATTTTGTACCCTCTTTTTCCAGTTAAATATTTAAGCTCTATGATTTTAGAACAGGAATATGTTGGGGCAATCAAAGTGTCGGGGCGAAGAATTATTAATTGTTTCAATATCTTGGCATTTATGACTTGTCTGTATTCATTAAATTCAAATTTCATGTGAATTAGGGGGTTGATTGCAGGCAAAATTGTCTTATATATTGGAGGAAAACAGTAAGGAGGGGAAAAATATGCAAATTTTCTTTCCCAGAAGTATCCCAGTACTCCCTCCGTCTCAGTTCAAACTGCACATTTTTTTATCAATTTTTTCATATCATGTTTGACGAACGATAACTTTATGAGAAAAGTGTTTTTATAATCATACCTACTTGATATAAGTGCCAATATAACTCTCAGATAATTTTAAGTGCAAAAATAACTCTACCTAGTTGATGTAAGTGTCGGTGGTAGTCCAGTGGAAATCCGACAAAAATCCGGCGACATGTGGCAGTCCGACAGTGGTCCGGCGGAAATGGGGTCTGAGGGTTATATTGGCACTTACATCAACTATGTAGGGTTATTTTTTCACTTAAAATAATCTGAGGGTTATATTGGCACTTATGTCAAGTAGGTAGGGTTATAATGGTATATATTCCTAACTTTATTTATGTATAATAAATGTGTATTAAAATTTAATGTTTTAAAAATACATCATGCAAGGAATACAATTATATCTCACATAATGATATTTGTATCTATATACTGGTTAAAATTTATGGTTATATGTATTTTGAGAAAGTTGATCAAAAAGTGTGCAGATTCAACTGAGGATTGGTTTTTTCCAATTGGGTGTGGAACTTTTTTGGCATTCTACTTTAGATTCAAACCGGTTTGATCACATTATTATATGATCTTCGATGATCCGTATATCACGAAGGACAAGGTCATTAAATTGTGCACATGCAGAACTGAAGGAAAGAGAAAACCCCTGCATGGAGAGGCAGGGAATCAGCCTCCTTTTTCTCTTAACTTGAAACCAATTTCAGGTTGAAATTAATGACACGGTTCTATATAAAATGACGTGACCCTCAATTTAGGTTTGAATGCTAGTTCTACCTCTGTCCAGGACAATCTTCACTCTTTGATTTTTGTCAGTTGATTCAAATAAAGTTTGATCATTGATATCTATAATTGTGTGTAAATACAATTTATGCAAAGTTGATATTTTAAAAATACATGTTATTACGAATCTAACAATATACCGTACGACAATGTCCTAACTTATTTATCAATTCAATTTTGAGATCAAAGTTAAGTAATGTTGACTAAGTGAATAGTGCAGATTTGACTGGAACAAAGAGAGTACTTGGTTTTGGATTTTTGTTTATAGGTAGTTTGATCGCTTGTAATTAATCTTTTAAAAGAGAGTCCGTCTCTTGTAAAATCATCTTATGATAAGACAAGGGGTGAATAACGCATACTATAAAATAGGATAATCTAAAATATGGGGTTAAAAAATAATTCATTATGATTCGGGGTAAATTTAATTAGAATCTATGAAATGCAGGGGTTGATTTGAAAATTCTCAAAATAAGATACAAACTGGTCTCGTCGTCTCTGTTCGTCGATGTCCGGCACAATGACGGAACCAAAACATTATGTAAGGGGGCTGAATAAGAGAGGGAAAAAAATTCCACATGCTTGATATGACAATACGCTTACATAATAAGACAACTACATAATAATTAGATTTTATAAGTACGCCAAATTACTGCATAAAAAACTGCTTTCTAATACTTGCGTTGCTAGAAGTAGAATTACTAACAATTGGAGACAATTAAATCGTACAATGTTGCACACACTGATAACGTTGCAAACTTTCACTCACTTCATCAATCATATAGAACAGTTCATAATAATATTAATACCTGCAAGATGTTCTCATGCTCACACAACCGCTAGGTACTAGATCAGTATACATCACAAAGTTACTTCTTCATCCCTGGAAAATACACATCTAGTCATTGTCAATCAACAGAAGAGCTTGGAATGTAAAAGAGTTAATTGTTTATTTTCACATACAGCTTTAGTTTTCATAGGGACACATTCAAGTTTGAAATGTAAAAAAGTAACAACACTCCAAATAACACCCGCAAAGTCATGAAAGCATTATTCAGTAACATTCCATATACTCACAAAATTGAGCCAATGATCTACAATGAACAATTGGATATAAAATGAGGATTATATTGCCTCTTTCTTTCCCAAATCAACAGACTTTGCATAATCAATTAACACGTACATAAATTCATAATTAGGGTATTATCAATTCACACATACATAATTAGGGTATAATTAATTATTCAATTCACACATAACATAATCAAGATTTTAGATTTCTTAAATATCTCTATCGTGACCTCATCGCGGCAGTGGTGGAGAGGCTCTTTGACTCGGACTTAGACTCAAAACCCTTAACAATCATTCCGCCTATCGTCGTTGAGTTTAGCCCATTTTTCATCCATATTGGTTTTTGTTGCTCTGAATCGTAGCAATATTTAGACCACTGTATATCATGATGAGTTAGTGACTCGAAGAAGGCGTCGTAGATTCACGGTGGTCAAGTTAAATTTTCAGAGAAGACAATCGGTTTCTTGTCGTTGTGTCTTGAACTTGGCAAGAATCTAGAAGAAGTGGGCGGTTCCAACAGTGTTTCACGCCGGTGTTTTAGCTTCATCTCCATCATTCCGGGTCAGAGGTTGGTCAGAAATTTAGGGTGGGTGAGGGAGAAACAAGTCGAAGGTTTGGGTTTTAGATTTGGACCCAGCCCAAAGCCTATCTTCAAAAATTATATACTCCCGCCATCCCGGGGAATCTGCACACTTTCCTTTTATGGGTGTTCCAGGCAAATCTGCACACTTTCTCTTTCAGGAAATATTTAACCTCTCAAAAGACATCTTCACCCTTAAACATCTTAACATTTACAAAAATCAACCCAAACCCTTTACTTCTCTCTTCTCCCTATTCTCACTTCCCCAAAACGCATCTAACTCCAAAATGCATGTTGCTCGAAACCCTACCACCGAATGGCCGCCTCCATCATCAACTCCAACATCGGGTCATATTCTTGGGGGGTGTTGAGTTAGCGAAATGGGGACGAAGGTGGATCGAATCAGAGGAAGATCGAATTGGGTCATCAACTCCAATGACGTTGTGGAAAGAAGATCAAATCGAGTCATTAACGCCAATGACGCCGCGGGAGGAAGATTGAATTGGAGAGGCGCATTGGTAGGAGGAAAGCGGAGAGAATGCAGGGGAGGCACGTGGTTTTCAGTTCTAAGGTGGCGGAAGGAGGCGGAGATGAGGCAGCGAAAGGTGCAGGGAGGTGGAGATGAGACACAAAGAAGAGAGTCGTGGAGCAGCGGCGGGAGGACGGGGGAGAAGGCAAAGAAGGCGAAGGGTTTTCATATTTTTGGAGGCGGCTAGAGGTGGAGATGAGGTGGTGGGATGTGCAATGAGGCAGAGATGAATCAGAGATGAGTCAGAGGGGTTGGAGATGAGACGAGTGAGTCGGGAGGCCGGGAGCTGAAGGAAGACGGTAGAGAGGCATTGAGGAGGAGAGTTATATTTATGGTTGTAAAAGGCAGGGGTATATTTATCTTTTCACCGGGAGAAAATTTGCAGAGAGATTTTCTCTCTCTGCAGATTCCCCTGGGACGGAAGGAGTATATCAATTCAATTTAAGTAAAGTATATTTAATCAAATTTAAATAGTAAAATATAAAAAAAAATAATGAAATACACATCAAATTAAAATATTTAAACACATGTAAAAATTTAAAGTAAGTTAAAATAGTAAAACATCAAATAAACAAAAAAATATAATTTGAATTTATTTATTTAAACACCAAATAAAATAATAAAAAATACCAAATTAGTTAAACATCAAATAAAATACCAAAATATATATCAATTATAAAATTTAAATGTAAAAAATTAAAAGACACATCAAATAAAAATAGTTAAAAATCAAAGAAAATTAATTAAAACTCCAAAAATTAATTTAACATCCAATAAAATAGTAAAATACACATAAAAATTATTTAAACATCAAAGAGTACACTAAAATAAATATTGTATAAAAGTGCTTAAGAATTAAACATTTTTTAAAAAAACACACATCCAATTCTAATAGTTAACTTAAACATAAAATTTAAAAATACATCCATTTATAATAGTTAAACATCACTAAAAAATAAACATATATTTTAGGATATTAAAGTGTGCACCAAAATATACACTTATCTGAAAATATAACATCAATATTAAAAAATTAATTTACACCATTAAAACTCCAAGAATACATTAAATAAAATTCTAATGTTAAAAAAACATCGAGTTAATATTTTAAAAATTGATTCACACTATTGAAATATCAAGAATAAATTAACAAAAAATATAATATTCAAAAAATAAGAAACACCGATATTAAAATTTTAAAAATTAATTCACACTATTAAAATTATGAAGAATACATTAAATAAAAATCTAATAATATAAAATAAGAAATATCAATATTAAAATTTTAAAAAATCAATTCCAACTATTGAAAGATCAAGAATACATTAAATAAAAATCTAATATTAAAAAATAAGAAACGTCAATATTTTAATTTGAAAAATCAATTCACTCTATAGAAATATTAGACATTAAATAAAAATTTAATATTCTAAAATAAGAAACATCGATACTGATTTTTAAAATGACATGCTAAAAAGGTAACATATCAATCAAAAAGAAAATATAAATTTATAAAAGTAAAATATTTCAAATTAAAGTCAATCTAAGTGAAGTGTAAAAAAAATTAATCTTAAAATACATAATTTTATTGAATAAAGGACTGGTGATATATCATCACAAGATTTTGTTGAAACATCAAGTACTACCTCTGTTTTGTTTGATGTGGTACCATAGTTTTAGCTATTTGGATTTATGGAAATGAAATGAGTGGATGAAAATGATTTTTGAATGGGAAAAGAAAAATGAGTGGATAAAATTGAAGGAATCTTGTCATATAAGAAAAGTGTGCTAAATTCACAAAAACAGCCAAAAAAGGAAAGTGTGTCACATCCAATGAAACAGAGGGAGTACTGAAATTAAAAAATCAGTTCCGATAATTGAAGGGCGTGCATTGCGCAAAAATGGGGGGAAATTGACCCGCAATTTTTTTTTGAACTGGATTCTTGACCCACCCGTGATATTCTTATGACGCGAAATCATTAATTTCTCAATTATTTATGCCCTAGTACCTCCAAAATATGATAGCTGCACCCAAATCCATCCTTTCTTCCCCAAATTTTTAAAAAAATTGTATTTAGAACCCCATCCCTTAATAATACTTGTAAATTATTTATTTTATTATTAATAGAATATTAGATAAATTAGAATCAGGTTAAGAAAGGAATACCCTTTCTGATTGGTTTTGTATATATCATTT
>JAULKK010288362.1:0-13606 GCA_032355705.1 Rubia peregrina
AAACATTGGGATGCACTTGCGCTGGATTGATTTAGAATTCCTTAAGGAGCTTGGAGAATAATGGAGGGAAATGGAAGAAAAGTTAATTACGAGATATGATCTACCTCAGGAAGGTTATCAGGGGATTCACCTGCCTTTAAAGGTTGGAAGTCAACATCCGGGGGTATCTTTTGGTCTAGAGAATCGAAGATATGATCTTCGAGATAGCTTTCTAACCTCTCGAGGTTGGGGGCTCATATGTAGACGTTTCCACCTCCTCCTCTAGAGATGTGTCTCCCCCACCTTCCTTGAGGTATTTTTCTTCCCCTCAATCCTCCCTCTCCTTCCTCAAAATGTAAAATTTTCTCCCTTTTGTCCTTGTGTGTTAGGGGGAAAACCCCAATTTTTTTGGTGATAGAAGACCTCAACTCGAAGGGTTTACCCAGGCCTAGAGTCTGAACACCCTCGAATCTTAGAGAAGACATATCCGTAATAGGGAAACCATCTGGATTGTAATTGGTCCAACCTATAACATCTTCCTCCATACCAAAATCATATTGCGACCCACCAGGATCACTAAGTTCAGAATCAAAGTTCATCCTCTCTGGAAAACAAACGGTTTCTCCCTCTGGCCTAATCTTAACAGATTATCCCCTCTCAGTAAATTCCTCACAGGAAATAGTCATCAATGAAGCAAGTAAAGGAAGAAAAAGAGAAAGGAGTGTCAGAACTTATGTGTTTCTGAGAAGAGATTGCTATTAGGTGAAGAGAATGGATGATGGACATTAGAGAGGGCTTGGAAATATAACTCCTTTTGTGAAGTACCTGCGAATAAAATGAAGGAAAGTTAAGAAGAAAATGGGTACTTAAGAAGCCTGAAATGGGGGTAAAATTAATCATTGTCTCAAAAAATAAAATTTTGAAAAGGTGTAAGAATAATTTCGTGCATTTTTAGAGTCGGCCGACCTTCACGTGCTTAGGAACCAGGGTGAAGGGCCATACATGCCTTCTCATATTCTGCTAAGGCTTAAGAGTGAGAAAAATGGATACTTACTCGAAGTTCTAGATAGTGCTCAAAAGATTCCACCTCGAACGTCGATTAAGTTGAGTCTTCAAATCACAATCTCGAAGGATTTCTTGAGGGATGTCATCTCAAATGCTGATCAAGTTGAGTCTACAAATCATCACATAGAAGGTTTTCGATCTATCTTCTCGAAACTTCATGTCCTCAAGTGGATATCTAGTTTTCTGGGGCTTTTGATAAGGTCCAGACCCAAGCTAGATAATGGGATTGTATTAATTAGCCCACATAGGACTGAAATTGTAATCATTAATACCATATTTATAGGATAATAGCGAGATATATGAGGAGACATATAATGCTAAGAATTCACAGTATAAATGCCATGTATGTATTCATTTTCTAATTCATCCACTATTTATACAGTGCTAATACTCTTTGTTGACTTAAGATTCGGGGGGAGATTTACCCCCAGGATCCCCCGAGGTTGACTTTCTTGTAGGCCACGATCAAGGAGCTCGAATGTGCTGTCTATTCAGTTTCAAGATGCATCAGTTACGATAATTTTCACGATGTGCCAAAGGATTGCAAAGCCACCCTACGAATGGAATGCAAGGTACCTCTTTGTACTTGTTTGCATCTCCTTTGTAATTCCATTTTTTGTCTCTTAACCATAGTCATGATGTTCACTTAGCCATTTTATGTCACCATAGAGACCATTTGAAATCGAGGAGTCAGACATGGACGACTTAAGAAAGAGGACGATGAACATGCTATCAAAATTTTGGAGAGAACACAAGTCTACATTGTCAAGAGATTTTGTCTTCTCTACTAGGAAGGGGAATCTTCCATGGCATACTTGCACACTTATTCAATAGGAGAGTTGGGAGATCCACAAAACAAAAGCTTTAGAAAATGACAAAAATGTTAGTAAACTACAAATCAATAGAATACGTTGTCTTGATTTTATAGTGTTGATGTTACATGGCTTCCAACATTTCTCGTAGGGTACAAGAGATAAAAAACAAATTCAAAGTTGAACATAAATTTTCATCAGAAGAGCCACGGAGGGTTGGCAACGCTAGATATTATAAAGAAGGATTTTGAACAAGATGTTTTATTTGCAATGGAGGGGGATGAACGAGGAAGAGGCTCGGAAATTGGTTGCTTGGAATTTGACCAAATCGATCATTTTGATCTATTCCTAAGAGCTCAACGGAACAAAGAGGGTCAATATGTGAAAGATGAGGAAATCAAACTTGTAGAAAAAGTGGTACGACTATTATTGACTTGTTTTTATATTAAATGCGATAATTTGTATGTGTTCTTGCAAATGTTGGATAATTTACTCTTCCATTTTTTCCCCATTAAGTAGGCTAAATTGAAACTTGATGAACTTGAAGGTCGATTCATTCCAATCGGCAAACATGATATTTTTTGTGAGGCCACCGGAAAAGCCAACCACCCGGGCCGCGCAAGAGGGGTTGGCACGTTCTTTACCCAAAGGGAGGCTTTCAGAATTGTACGTTCATATCATAAGGGTAAGCCGTTGAAAATCTACACTTTGTAAAAATAAGTAATTTTAAGGGACAAAATTTTGAAACAACAAGTTATATTAATTTGTTAGTTAGTCAAACACATCGGACTTTGAGTGCCCGACAATCCTAATGATCTACATAGCTATTGGGAGCCACCGTCAAGAGGATCTCACCACTTACCGGGCAAGATAGAGGTGAACCACAACAGAGTGCAACCCACACAAATGATTGAATATTCTCCCAAAGATAACATCCTTTCTCTCTAAAAAAGTTAACATCAGTTATTTATTCATACTACTACAATTTTTTACGTTGTAAATGTTTACATTATGTGTGTACTATAGGGTTCTCAACTATGTGAGCTTTTCAAAGAGGTTGGTGAGAGCAGAACCCGCTCCATGTTGCGGATGGTATTTTCGATGAATCGCTGTGACATCATCATTCAGTTCCAATCTCGGATAGAATTGCAAGGATAACTGTGGAGAAAGCCTTGGTGGAAAAATGCAAGCTTACCAATGCTGGAAGGAGATTATAGGAAGGTAGGAATACCTCAGGGGATTTTCCTTCTATGGCCTCTACGTCTAGTATGTGTCGGTCCTGTGAAGGAATATCTTTTGAAAGTTAGCCAGCCACAAATGAAGAAAATAATTGTGAAGGCGACTAACATAAAAAAACCGCTATAACAAAACCACAAGTCCAAAAGGATTCTTCGCATTTCATCCACATTTTGTTCAATTAGATCAACCCACACCATCATAACTCTACGTACACATTTTTGGGGAATGTATGTGTATTTGGAAAAATCGAGACATAATCGCGTTGTGGAGTGATCTCTAGGAATTATGAAAGTGTGACCAAGTCAACAAAACAATCATGTCCTTTTTCCTGTTGCAAGTGTGTTTTTTAATTTTCTAATTTTTTTTCCTATCTTGTTTTACTCACTTTTGATATTTATTCTTCTCTAATATTTAAAATGCTATGTCTAAGTTACATGTATTACTTTGCTAATCAAAGGCATAAAGGTTGGATAGGGTATTTGTGTCCATTGATGACCCAAGGGATTGAGTTTTCGAGGCAAGAATAAATTGATTACGTTCGAAAAATAATAGACCGCAATGATAAGAAATTTTTCATTTAACCTTACATTGAGAGGTGATGTTTTCAATTTTATATTGTCCTACATGCCCTTCAATGTTACGGTTTGTGTAAATATTTAATTAAAATACATTTCTGTGTGTAGTGATCATTGAAGACTAATTTTTATTGTTCCAAACAAGAAGCTTGTGTACTTGATGGATTCGTTGCACTTTCAACCTTGACAAGCTTTTGTGGATATTTTGGAGAGTGCATTTGATGGGTTGAATGTCACAAACGCCTTACGTGTAGTCCAAATAAGGTATGAAATTCAATAAACATTTTCAATTAATTAAAAGTTGTTAGTTATTATTTACTCATAATATTCTCTAAATATCAGTACAAGAAACAAGCACAAACTTGGGAGTGTGGGTACTATGTAATGTTATATGTAGCGGAGTACGTTAAAGATATACGATTGGATTTCCTAGAAATTGATAAGCTGAGTAATTTTTTTAATACTTATGCCTACTTTTCTTCATCTATAAACTACCACATAACAACTAATATTGTTTAACATCTGCACAGATTTTACCAAAGGATTTTAAGCCTTATTCACAAGATGACATCATAATGCAAGAAATTGTTTCGCAAAACATCTAGTTCATGTATGATCCACGACTCTTGAAACTCTGAATGTTGTACCTTAGGAATTTTCTTCACGCTCGTGACATGCTTTGTCAAGAATAGAATTAGCATCTTTTCTATTCCTATCTATAGATAGTTTCTTTAGTAGCCTTATCTATAGAATTTTGTGTAAACTACGATCATGTTGATGAATGTGAAGTAATCTTAGGAATGGACATGTCATTTGTGGAATAGAAATCTAAGTGAAATCTATTTCTATGTGTAGATACTTTCTTGATAGCATTATCTATACATTTTTATAAGGGCAAACGGTGTGTACGATGTTTAAATCAAAAGTATTATTGTTGAGTATAATTAATGGGGTTAGAGAAATGAATTAATTCATGTACCTTTGTAGCCGATTTTGCTTTCGATTTCAGAAGAGGTTCATCTCAGAACTACAAAGGCGCAATTTTGTGCTACGGTCTCGTAACCTATATCACCGATTTTTTTACAAACATGGAAGCTTATTAGTGCAAAACAATTAATTTTGTTAAAACAACCAGGCTTGGAACGGAAATGACAAACGACATAGGAACCTAATAAATCTTTTGGTATCCGAATCTTATAAATGCGCGAAAGCTACATGTGCGTTTTGATTTTGTAAACCATTACCCGATTATCAACTCGACTTAGGAACCCCATTTTCGTTCCTGAACCTATTCCAAGTACGAAAGGCTAAAACATTTCTGGTACCAGAAGGGTAATTTGAAGCCGGAACTCTCATAATCCTTCTAAGATTGAAAAACATTCAAAGGCGGTTCCTTCTACGGGTTAAAGGCGAAAAATAATCGTCTTCTTCCGTGTCCAACATAGGCGGTTCTCAGAACCTCCTTTGATCGCATAGGATCAAAGGAAGTACCAGAGAAGACACCTTCTAAGTGCCTTCTCTAGTCCGAAAAAATCCCCTTTAATCCAACTTTCCTACACTAGTGGTAATTGTCTCTTATTTAATTGTGTTTTGGTTTCTCCAATTTTATGATTCACCTCCTCCAAATTCATTTTCATGGACATATTTTTTTTTTAAAAGAGAAAGTTAACTTAGAGGGCAAAATATACTAGCACCGGTATGATCATCACAGGAATCGGTTTCCATACCGATGCTAGGTACTTAAAGAAGCGTCATGCAGCTACGTATTAAATATCTAGCACTGGTATGATCACCTTAGGCACCAGTTTTATACCGTTGCTAGGTGCTTAAAAAACCAACTTAGCCCAAGTTAGAGCACCTAAACCCTAATCATATAAAACCCTTCTTTCCTAATAACCCTCACATCCTCCTCTCCAATAATCCATATGGAGTACTCTAGATCCTCCGCCGCTGTCTTCGACGATTCTAAGCTGTCGTGCGCTCCGGGCGCACACCTTCGAGCGCACTGTTTCCGTTTCTTCACCCTCGAGTTATTCTTCTGCTCTGTATCTGTGTAGCTCACCTTTGTTCGCTATCTCCCCCACCACCGCGCACCATCCATGACTCCTTCTCTCAAACTAGCCCCGACACCATGTCCCCTGCCGTGCCTCAGCTCTCAGTGCCACCACTGGGTTTGACCACGCCTTAGCTCTTGCGTCCGACCTCACCTTCACAGTTCGGGTTCGTTGATGTTAGCTAGGATTTATGGAGATTAGGTTCTATTTTTTAGTATAATTGTTGTTATTAATCTGTGTTTAGGTCTAATTTGTTTCATGAATAGTCGGCTATTATGTATTTTCATATATGTAATGAACTTTTGGGTTGTGGTTATTAATTTTCCTATTTTTTACATGAAATTTTTTGTGTGTTTTTTTCGTCTTATTCTTTTTTATGAATTTCTGCATTTCATATTCTGGCCGGTGAGTTTATGCTCGCTGGCTGATTTGTTTTATTGATAACCTATTTACCAGGATCGGTTCAAACGAGCATAAGCACCAGTATTTTGATCCCTGAAAATACCAGTGTCTAAGTAGGGCGAGACTAAAATGTAGATTTGTAGCACCGGTAGTGCATACAGATTCTAGAATATGGATTCCAGTACAAGTACCACTTACCGATGCCTCTGAAACTACTAACTAGCATCGGGTCACTTAGGCACAAGTATTTCAAGCCTATGTCGTGAAATACCGGTTCCTATTGGGGTATTTTCCAGTAGTGAATGCTCAACTAGACTTCAACTTCATTAGGATAATGGAGGATGGGTCATAGAATCTGGATCAAGAATATGATATGTATACAGGGAGGCAAACATAGCCATTGATACCCTCTCCAATTTTGCAGCGAACGAAGGTTACAACTACAAGGTTTATCAATCTGCTCATTTTTTACCCAGAATACCAAGGCGAACTATAGCACTGGACAAGAGTAGAACTCCGGCTCTGAGGGAACTCTGATTCTGGAAAATACGGTCCTATTGAGATATTGTACAATTTTCCATCATTTTGATTGCTTGAGGAACAATGAAGATGTATATATAGGTTCGTTTTTATTACTAGATATGAGTTTTGGATTTATGTTGTATGTATGGCTAGAGGAAGAATCACATAGGGATGGAATTCTTTCATCTAGTTCACATACAGTAAAATGAATCAACTACTCATTTTCCTTAGAATTCTGAAACACTTGCTCATCTTGATCATCACTGTCAATCTTAATTTTTCAGGACTGGGGATCTTAATACAATCGCCCCACATACTACTATGGGGTTTAACTCAAAAATAAAATAAAATACTAGGCATGGTTCAAGCACAGAAACCATCCCCCTCCCTCTCTCCCTCTGAGGTAAGTCGAAGTAGGCTTGTCTTTTAGACCAAAATTTATGGTACAGGAATGATGACTTGTGCATGGATATGGCTGACCATGCCACACTACCTTCCTCCTACCGAAACGTTTATATCATTTTTTGCACGGATATTTATGCATGAAGACGTGGCCAAATATTACCACAATGTGGGGGATTATAATGAGCTGACAAATTTCAATCACAAATCTCAACTCAAATAAGGAAATGGTCAAAATGTAAACTTTTGGTTGGCACAGACGAAAATGAAAAGTATGAACATGTGGCTACGATAGTGGGGTAGTTTATGTTAAGGTACCCAGAAATTACATACATGCTCGATTTAATTATTAATAGGTGAACCCAGAAAATCTATAAACAAAAATCTGGATTAATAGGTTTCAAGCGGCCAGAAGGTCTTTGATCCCACTGCAAAAAGCTGCAACATCATCATCTCCTTCAGTGAGATTGAGCTCCCACGAGAAACCTACTTGTATGGAGCGAACAATAATGAAGAGTTGTGGCCACTCAACCCAAAAGAATTAGACAAGGCTACCTTTATGCATAATGGTTCTTTTTTTGGACCAACAAATATATTAACATCAACACCATCATCTGGATTTTCAAGATTGATATTTGGATGCACCCAACCTGTGCGTATAGCCTGCACAGTTGCCACAGCTTCAACTGCTCCAGCTGCTCCCAGCAGATGCCCAATCATGGATTTCGTGGAGTTCACTCGCAAGTCTTTGTTGTGTCCAAAGCAATGAACAATGGCCTCATACTCTTCAAGATCTCCTATTTGTGTGGATGAAGCGTGTGCATTTATGTAGTTCACATCTTCTTTAGCCACACCGGATTGAGCTAAAGCATTCTCGATGCATCGGATGAGGCCGTTTCCAGAAGTGAAGCTTCCACCCAGAAACTCTGCATAAATGGTTGCTCCTCTTTTCTTGGCATGTTCAAGTTCTTCCAGAAGTAAGACTCCAGATCCTTCTCCTATAACGAAACCATCACGATTACAGTCCCAAGGGCGTGAGGCCTTACTTGGGTCGCTGTTTCTTTGGGAAAGTAGCCTGGCAGCAGCAAAACCACCCAATCTGAAGGGTAGGATTGTAGAATCGGAGCCGCCGCTGAGAATCATATCAGCTTCTCCATTAATGATGTGGTTAGCTGCATTCAGTATGCAGATGTTGCTTGTTGCACACGCAGCAGATATTGAATAGTTAGAACCCATCCAACCCAAATCCATGGCTAGTATGGCAGATCCCATGTTGGTACTAGTAAAAGGTATGCAAAATGGATTGACCTTCTTGTAGGAGATCCTCAAAGCATCAATTGCATCACTGAAAACCCGGGACCCTCCAAAGTGTGAACCAATCAAAACTCCACATCTGGTTTTGTCCAATTCACCCATCACCTTGTCTGTAATTCCGGCATCAGCCAAAGCCTTCTTCCCAGCTGTCAGAACGTACATCATGAACTTGTCCATTCTTTTTTCCTGTTTAGGTTCAACCCAACCATCTGTTCCAAAATTATTTATCTCTCCAGCAATTCTCGTGGGGTATTGGGAACAGTCAAAACCTGCTATCTCACTGATTCCGCTGACACCTTCAAGCAAATTATCGTACAATGTCTTTGGATCACGACCGAGAGGAGTTTCTACACCCATCCCGGTTACAACCACTCTCCTTTTCATTTTCTCAGTGAGTTCTATAACAGGTTCTTCTGCTATTTCCGCGACATGATTAGTAAGGGCGTGATTTTTAAGCTCATGAGTTCGACAAACAGCCGAGAACAAAGTGGGGGAGGAAATGGAAGTGGAAGAACGGAATGTATGGCATGGCTCAAACGGCAAGAGGGAAGTCCACAGTGTGAGGAGCATTGTTTTTGTAAATTCTGAATCGGGGAGAAGGGGTGGGGGTTATGTGTTTTGTCGTTCCCCGTCTGAGTGTGCGTTTGTAGTTGGGTCTTGGAGAAATAATGGGCACTTGGTACTCAGAGAAATTATGCCCTCTGGGTTTTATACTATTTAAGTGGGTATTATAACATGCGATTCGTCTATAAGCTTATTGATAGTCCACGTAATTTTTACCTTATACACTATATTAGTTAAATTACACATTAAATTTCAAAATTTCAAAATATTTTTATATTATATATTTTTAAGCTTTCACATTCAAATGCACATTATTACTTGTTTTACCTTTTAAAATGTAATATTTAAATTTTAAAGATTCAATGGTAATATCTCATATATGAATAGGCTATTTTTTAAACAATCATAATTTAGTTTTCATGTTGCATTTCTACTAATTTCTTCGTCAAATAATGGGCATAAACTATATATATATATTAAAAGACAATACAAGCATTAAATCTTCAAAAAAAATTACAAGAATTAACGAAGAACATTGAAGGCATTTTATAATTAAATGCAGTTTTAGGACCATATAAATCTTTACTAAAAAGTTGAAAAGTAGGTTTCTAACCATTTCATATGGACCTTT
This sequence comes from Rubia peregrina, assembly GCA_032355705.1. Lineage (NCBI taxonomy): Eukaryota > Viridiplantae > Streptophyta > Magnoliopsida > Gentianales > Rubiaceae > Rubia > Rubia peregrina. Next base: position 9,560 of record JAULKK010288362.1, read on the forward strand.
TGGAAACGAGGATCATGAATAGGTATACCACGTCATTGACAATGAGAATTGTTTGTACTTAAAAAAAGGTGTTATCTCGATCTCATGCCCGACTTATGTACAAATAAAATTATTATTTTCTGAAAACATCTTCGCTTCAGTTTACTATATTTGGCATCGTTGAAGTTTTTTATATATTATATTTTGCAAGTTAAAATGTGAGGAAAAAATTAATTGAAAGGTGTAAAAGTTTAGTGAGTGATTGAAAATAATTTATTTTCTAAATAAAATTAAAGGTGGCAATTTTAGAAATACATTAAAAAAAATGATAAATGTGCCAAATTTTAGGGGAAAAGAGAATGTAATTTACATAATTAATCTTTTATATGCTTGTTTATTTTATTTGCCCTTAATTATGACATATTTCTTCGTTTCATTTTATATCCACACTCTTTTGTTTATTATTTAAAATTTTACATTTGAAAACTTTCCTTTTTAATAATTTCTATTTAATTTTTCACCACAAAGTCTTGTTTTAACCAACCTAACCTTTAGGCCAGGGTTTTGTTGATTTTTTTAGTTTTTGTTCTCATGTTGACGTTTTTTCATTTTCCAGGTGAGTTTTAGTTGATATGAGTCTATATTTTTTTTAGTTTTATTTTGGTTATATGGGTTGCTATTTTTTTCTTTTTTTTTCTTTCATGTTGATGTTTTTCATTTTCTATTGTGCTTTTTTCATATGTTACGTTTTTCATTTTCTGGGTGAAGTTTAGCTGATAGGAGTTAGTGTTTTTAGCTTTTGGTTGATATTAGTCATTTTTTGTAGTTTCTATATTTAAAATTGATAATTAGAGCTTTGTTGATGTTTATATGATTTTTAGTAAATGTTTTGTTAGTTGTAGTTAACAATTTTTAAATTATTTGTTCACAAAGTCTTGTTTTAGGTATACTAGACTTTAGGCAGAGTTTATTGTGTAATTATAAGAAGTTTCATTTTGGGATGGGGTTTTTCTTGAAATATACTAGTAAATTTAGGGACCTTCTATGCAATTATGAAAATACTATAAATTTCCCAAAAATATCAGAGTTTTCCATTTTTCTTTTTTCCATCGAAATTTTCCTCCTCCGATCGAAAATCTATAACTGTTGCTAACCGCTACAGTTCCGCCGCGAACCACCACATCTCCGCCACCGCGTTTCTGCTTCCTTTGCCGGTGAGATCATTGCGACACTGTGTCATTGCTCCACTGCTCTACACCACCACCACTGTGCGTCATTGACAAGATCGTCGGCCACCGCTATAGCACCGGCGGTGGAAGCTCTGAACTCGTCTTCATCAAGCTCTGCAACACCGCTCTGAACTCGGTTGTCTTCATCAATAAGCTCTGCGCCACATTTTTCATCAACGCCGATGCAATTAACGTCGATCATAGTTCATGAATCGGCGGAGCTTGTTGATTGCACAGTCTTCGCGGTGGTTGATTGGATATTCGTCGCGACAAAGCTACGGTTTTGGTGCACCGGCATCGCGGTAGAGGTAGGGCACCGATGTTTCCGGTGGTGTGATCGACGATTCGGTGGAGGAATCGACCTTTCCTAGTCGTCGTTGGTGCAGACATCAGAGAAGAAGCTCGCGAGTCAGATCCACGCTCTACGCACTCCGCCACCTCCAGGGTACTGTTGTTACTTATATTCGTTGTCGTTTCCATTTGGGACTTTTTAATCTTTGTTGATGGAATTTATGTTTGCAGGTGGAAATGGGGCTGAAGAAGGAGGTCAGAGAGATGCTTCCCATTATTATCTTCAACCAGATCTTCTGCGTCAATGATACTCAGTAAGGCTGCGTCTTTTCAAAGCTGCACTTCAATTCATTACTAATTAAGTGAAAACAACAAGGTCTGAGTGTTTCCTAGTGATTAATCTTACATTTCTTCTCTAACTACCAGCTATGATCCTCTAGTATCGTTGTCAGTTGTGGCATTAATTTTGTTATTGTACCATATAATGTGTACTGTGGAGAATAATATAGCAGTACAGAAAAAGGAGCCTCAGATGGGATTGGGCTGTTGTTGGTTGCATTTCCCTACACAGTACAATATGTTTGCATCCCGGTTTTTGCTTATATTTTGAACCAAAACATTCAGTCTTATATGGCCAAAATAGCGTATATATTGTACCATATCTTTAATTTTAGCCCTACTTACAAGTTCATATTATAGTTACTTCTCTCCACAAAAGGCTGAAGTTGAGGATTGCGTATATAAATGAATGCTTTTTGGCCTAGTGGTTAGTACTCCTTATGTGATGTTAGTGGTTTAGGGTTTGATTCCCTCCTCCAGGACCTTTTTATTTTGATGAATTTATGTTCTTAAGGTACATGTTGAGATTTAATATTATTTCATTGAGTGTATATTCAGTAATGCAATGTGTCTTTAGTGTTCTGGTTATTACTCTAGACTATGAGGTTAGCAACCCGAGTTCAATTCCCATCAGCACATTTTTTTTAAAGAATTTTATACTCTTGAGGTACTATATTTTTTTGTTAATGTTTGTAGTTTTTTTCCTCTTATGTTGATGTTTTTCATTATTCGGGTGAGCTTTAGTTCATATGAGTTGATGTTTTTGTAGATTTTTTTTATTTTGTCATGTTGATGTTTTTCATTTTCTGGATGAGTTTTAGGTGATAGGAGTTGATGTTTGTAGTGTTATTTTTGTGATGCTATTGTTTTTCATTTTTTGAATGAGCTTCAGTTTTTATTTTTATGATGCCGGTGTTTTTCATTTTTCAAATGAGGTTCATGAGTTAGAAGTTGATGTTTGTAGCTTTTTGGTGATACGGGTTGATATTTGTAGTTTTTTTTATAAAAAAATATTGTTGACGTTCATGATTTTTTGAGTGAATAATTTATACTCTTAAGGTATCGTTGTTCTTTTTGTTTTGTTTTTCTGATGTTGATATTTTTCATTTTCCATGTGAGTTGTAGTTGACAAGAGTCGATGTTTTGTAGTTTTTTGGGTTATATTTTTTGACATTTTTTCCTCTCACGTTGATTTTTTTAGTTTTCTCGGTGAGTTTTAGACGATACGAGTTGATGTTTATAGTTTTGGGTGACATAGGTTGATTTTTTTATAGTTTTTTTCTTCTTATTTGACGTTTTTCATTTTCTGGTTGAAGTTTAGGTGATAGGAATTGATGTTTTCAGTTTTAGGTTGATATTAGTTGATTTATGTAGTTTCTATTAAAAATTAATGATTGAATATTTGTTGATATTTTTATGATTTTTAGTTGATATTTTGTTAGGTGTTGCGACATTTTTTTCCAATTTTTATTTGATTTTTAATATATTTTTTGCTGTTTTTTCCATCCAATTTTTTAGTTGATGTTTTTTTAATTTTTGTTAATGTTATGCTATTTTTTACTGATACTTATAATTTCCAGTTCGATGATTATATTAATTTTTTACATTTTGAAAATATTTTTTATATATTTGTTTTGCAGATTTCAAATGGCGGGAAAATGATGGGAAATGGAAAAAATGCCCCTGGAAAAATATTAGTGGTAGGTCCCTATAAAATTATTAGAGATAGGTCTCTGTAAAATTATTGGAGATAGGTCCTTGGAACTAGAATATATCTAGAATTGCATAAAGGAGACAATCTCAAATCTTTTACCTTTATATAATTCTAATTCAATCATGTCTTTCCATATATATGAAAAGACGGGTTTTTTTTCTTCAAAATTTTGCCTATTATTAAAGGGAAATCCTCTACTACGATTACCCGATATTATTAAAGATAAATCCTTTACTTCAATTGTTATTGATAACACCAAATAATTAACTTTGATATCTCCAAAAACATCTATACCTCATAAAATGAGAGTGTCTCATATCAAAAGACGATGAGGCATGCCCGCAGCGCCCCCACCTGCCCGACACCACAGACTTTGGTAGAGGAGGTAAATTCACGGTAGCTCAGCGCCAGGATCGTTGGCCGGCCATACTCGGTGCGCACAAGAGACCCCTGCCACAGCCCATAGACTCGCACATGGGGTCCCGGTCCCGGTAA
>JAULKK010288370.1:0-23764 GCA_032355705.1 Rubia peregrina
AATACATTTATAACCCTCACTTTTGTCTGAAAGTGCTTATATAACCCTGCAATTTCAGAAAGTGTCAATTTAACCCCAACTAATTATATATCGTGTGTGCCAATCTAACTAATACAACACAAACAGGTTATTGGGATGCTAAAATGTGTCCCAATCCATTGATAGAATGTTTTTTAAAAGCGTCCCATAAACGACCTGTTATCACGATTCCCTATATATCCTGGATCGCTATATTACAATACTTTTCAGAATCCTAACATTATTACAATATCACAATACTTTTCAGTCCTCATACAATATCACAGTACTTTTCAGAATCCTAACTTCTAATTCCTTAGTGGAGGTTTGAAGCCCAATATTATATGAACTACCAGCCACCAACATACAGGAATCATACTTTGGTTTGTTCAACAAATTAGGACAGAAAAGTATATTTCTCAACAAAACAGTATCCCACCATAGTTCTTCAAATGTTAAGAAGATTGCAGATGTAAGAGAAAACAAAAACCAGCACTTGAAAAGGTTTAGAATCATTTTCTTTTTGAAATTTATACCTAAAGAACTCTCACAATGCTCCTCCAACAAATTTCTGAAAAACAAATACCACAATACTTTTAAGAATCCTAAATTCTAAATTCTTAGTAGAGGTTTGAACAAATTAAAACTGAAAAGTATAATTCTCAACAAATCAACATCCCACCACAGTTATTAAAAATAAAATTTTAGGAAAATCTGTAAAATCTTTTACAGCCAGTTCTGCAAATTGTCATGCTAAAATTTCTATCTGCCACTGTGAGAAAAGCACAAAAACCTCTGAGACAGAATTACAGGAAACCCCCGATTTTCGTTGGCTCATGAACTTAGAAGCTTCTTTAAAATGTCAATTCAATTTTTGATAGTTAGGAACAGTTTCTCTTATTCCGAAAACATTGGCTTTCAAAGCTTTAATGCATCAGATGTATTGAACGCTTGTTCTAAAGACCTACAACCAGCAGTATCTGATATGCTGGTTTTCATGGGAAGTAAACACACCTAAAATTCTTGAAAATCAGAAAATTCCATTACGGGCCATTGAAGCACCATTGCAAGGTTATACTTTTCTTCAACTCGAATACATGAATCGGAAAGGGACAAAAGATAGATACCAAAGGGAGTGGTGCTAAACCTGAAACCTTAACAGAGAAAAATATTAAGGATCATTAAATGGATAACTTTAAACCTAATTACAACAGATTGTCCGGTTCGATTTCATCCTGGGTAAGGAAACAAAGCAGCAGATGATTGACCAAATTGCAGATTATAAAGGTTTATATGATTTTTCTATGAACAGAGAAAATATATGTTCCTTAAGGTTGTCGATCATGGATTAGTTTTTCTCTTCCGGTGGACTTGACTGAGATAAGCGGAAACACATGTACGTACAGTATATAGCTTGATTTTGATACTTCCGGTCTCAGAAATATAGCATATAGAGTAATCAAATGGATTTAAAAACTTTAAACCAAACTCAATAGTTTATGAGCCCTATTTCTGAACTCACTTAGAAGTTTTCGGAACCGTTTGGAACCCTAATATTGTACAACTCTTTAGGTGGTTTAGGTTTAGTTTTTAAAATAGATGAGAAAACATCAAGCATTATGATGTATCCTCTAAGCGCCTTTCCCCTAATTTTAAAATGATAAGACCTTTATTTTAATCAACGTATCGAAATATAAAAACTACGAAAGTGATATATTTCTATCCACAAAAATCATCACAATATTCATATTAACCAGTCAACCGTGGCATGCCTTCTATCGGCTGCGAAGGAATCTTCCAGCCGAATGAGGAAAAAAATGCCCTAACATCAACACAGGGGAATTTGGATTGGATAAATTCCTCGAGTGATCGCTTACTGTTGAATCCAAGTCCCCCACGACCGGCATCACAAAGATGTTGAGGAGGGTTGTTGTGCGGAATACCGGAGAAAGAACAAACGCAGAATATAAAGCAAAAAAAATATCGAGAATTTACGTGGTTCAACAATTGGCTACATCCACGGTAGACCAAGATCGGATTCCACTAGAGAGAAAAGGCCAGAATTACAGATTTCCTACTCTCTACCAATCCTATCTATGTTAGAGTTACATTAAAGGACGAGGCACTATATATATAGCCCTCTCCACCTTAAACCCTAACGGCTTTGGGCGAGATCCCCGTACCAACCTGTCGAAGTGGCTAATACGTATACAAGGCATACCAACAAGGGTAAATGTAATCGCCTGTGAAATACCCCGATTGTGAACTTCTCTTCCCCGCTTTCTATCTCCAGTGATCACCGGGGTAAGGCCAGTCTATGGGAGCATAAGGCAAACCCACACCTTAACCATTGGCATTAACAGGGGGGAGTTTAGAACTGTTTCCCTTCATGATTTCTGATAAGTTCCCGTATTTTCGAACAGGACTATCATCCCCCATCTCCTGATTCAACTCCAAGTTTATAAAATCATATTAAAATAGATCCCGAATCATATAATAAACTTACCAATTATATTTTTAAAACTAACACGAACTCCACTGGAGCTAAGAACACACAAAAAGATCTAGAAATTCACACTTAACAAGTCAATCAAATGAATGAACTTTATGTACTAAGATGTACAATCATGTACACTATGAACTTATCCCAACATCAAAGAACTCAACCTTTTAGCAAACCAAAGGCAATAGAAAAACTCTCAATTTTAATGCAACAAATAAAAAAATGCATATAAATATTCAAACTAAGAAGGCGAAGAAAAAATAGCTTAATTTATTGACATGAGGTTAAATATAGAGCAAAGGACGGCTCACCAGAGATGATTCCGCCATAGAGATGGAAAGAAAGTTGTGGTCCGCAGCGTGAACGTTGGGGGGATTTTTAGGTAGGAGGATTAACGAAATTGCAAGCTTGATACTTTCAGGTTTAGACAATGGGATCGATAGGAATGAGGGTTGTAGGTGGATATATGATTTTTTTAAAGATTTCGTTATCTAGGATGGAATGGTGGATCTAGATCTCGATTTGAATAGATTTTAAGAGGGCAGAACACTGGTGATATATTCAGGTTTAGGCGATATGGGTAGATGATAATTAATGTGGTAGAATGGGGATTTTAGGTGGATAGATAATATTTCGGTAAGGTTTTATCAATCTAGGATGCATCAATGTAAGATTTAAATCTTGATTTCACAAGAGTTTAAAGTTCTGAAAAGGGAAGAGTTGATTTTGACATAGTTGATATCCATGTGGAAAGAGAAAAAATATCCACGTTAATAATGGTCAATGTGATATGTGTTGGTTTATGTAGTCAAAACATTCATATCCTTCGTAACAATGTTATTTTGAATAGCAATTTATCTCATACGGTCCGCCAATAATCTTGCAACATCGGTTACCATGTCAATCCAACCGACAGTTGTCCAGTTATTGACTAACTAATACTACTAGGCCAAAATATTTTTTTGGGCCATCTACTTGCAGTAGTTATTTTAGCCCAACGAATTTGGCCTTCATTATTGCTTAAATAATTATTTTTCCTCTTTTGCATATAAAGGATTAAGTTGAAATGAAATATATCATTTAGAAATTAACTAAATTGGAGTCACCTTATCATTTAGTTACCCTCGATAATTTTGGGGAAAACCTTGGTCATTTGTGTTGGTTTATACTAGAAGTCAAGCAACCCTTAACATAAAATTAGTAAAAGTCAAACCTTGGTCACCTCTGTTAGTTTATATTAGAAGTCGAGCAGGGGTTGACCTAAGATCAGCAAAGGTCAAACCTCGGTCATCGATGTTAGTTTAAACTCGAAGTTGAGCAAGGGTTGACCTAAGATCAGTAAAGGTAAAACCTCATTCATTTGTGTTGGTTTATACTAGAAATCGAGCAGCGGTTGACCTAACATCAGTAAAGAACAAATCTTAGTCATCTTTGTTGGTTTATATTTAAAGTCGAGCAACGGTATACCTATGATCATTAAAGATAAACCTCGGTCATTTTTATTGGTTTGTACTAGAAGGCGAGCAAAGGCTGATCTAAGATCTGCAAGCATTAAATAACAGTCATCTTTGTTGGTTTATACTAGAATCGAGAAACGTTTGACCTAAGATCAGTATATGTCAAACCTTGATCATCCATGTTGGTTAATACTAGAAATCAAGCAATGGTTGACCTAAGATAAGTAAAGGTCAAACCTAAGATCAGTAATGGTCAAACCTAGGTTATCTATGTTGGTTTATTGTAGAAGCCGAGCAACGATTGACCTACGATCAGTAAAGGTTAAACCTTGGTCATCTGTATTGGTTTATATTAGATGTTGAGCAAGGATTAACCTAAGATCACTAAAATTTAAACCTTGGTCATCTTTGTTGGTTTATATCAGAATTTGAACAACAGTTGACCTAAGATTAGAAAAGGTCAAATCTTTGTCATCTTTGTTGGTGTATACTAGAATTCAAGCAACGGTTGATCTGAGTAAATATCCAACCTCGGTCATCTACGTTGGTTAATAATAGAATTCGAGCAACGATTGAACTAATATCAATAAAGGTCAAACTTCGGTCATATATGTTGGTTTATACTAGAAGTTGAACAATGGTTGACCTAAGATCAATAAAAGTCAAACCTCGGTCATTTGTGTTGGTTTATATTAATTGTCGAGCAACAGTTTACCAAGGATCAGTAAATATCAAAATACCATCAATTACGTAGGTTTATTTTTGCAAGTCAAGTTACGATTGACCTGTATTGTTATTGCAGAGTTATTTTACATGTTCATATCGAATCTGGTACAATTTGGTAGGCCTGGTCCTTGTGTTATTTCGTGCGACACCATGAGAGAATCCTACCGACATTGGTCAGAAGACCATATGGTGCCATCATAGGCCACATGAAGAATGAATTTTGATCGCTTAATTTTTGGCTTATTAGCCACAAATCGTACCAAAGGCCAATTACAAACAAAAAACGCCTCCCACCACCCATCTCCTCCAATATCCACACCTCAACATCTTCTTCTCACCTTACATTCATTGTATACCAAGAAATCCATAAATGTATAATCCAAGGAATGCGAAAGCTTAATCGAACTCCCACAACTACAAAATGGTAGAGTATCTCCAGATCAAAATTGAGGTTATATTCATTCATTATATGCTTCAAGTTCAATTTTTTTGGTGAAAATCATTTTATATGTTGAAGAATAAAAGATTGAATCTTTATATGAGTTGTGATGATTATGTTAAATATTTATTTTGTAGATTGTGTTTTCTACTATTGTTGTTGTGAATATAATGCCACGTTATAACTTATGAGGACCTTTAGGTATAGACAATGTTTGATTTAAGTCATCAATGTTGTTTTTCCTGAAAATATCTTGAATGGCCGATGTGGGATGCCAATTATCATCCTATCCAACAACTGGACTGATATGTGACCGATGTTGGAGAGAATTCACTCTATGACTCACTATAGGGGAAATAGTTATGTCACGGATGGGAACATGTGGGAACAGTTGAAATGATGGAATATGATTGGGATTTGTCTTTCTGTGAAATTTTAGTAATAGAGCGAAGAAAAATAATTCATGAACTTTCAACGTACTCTTGAATGAAGTTCATCACAGTTGGACTGTTTATGCTACAGTAAAGCAGTTGCACCAAGTCTTTCCATCGAATACCTTGACACTAATGTATTGTAGTGGATATAGATTCTAAACATTATTCCTATAATACCTATATAGACTTTTCTTATGTATTATTGTGAAGCTGTTAAATAAATTATGTAATGGAGTTGACTTCCACTTGTGAACTTCAATCGAGAGTATTTTAGTTCTTTTCTATAGATATTATGTATGTTTTTAATATGTTATTGTTTCGATGGTAGTGTGATGACTTCCATTTCGCTCGAGTAGAGAATTATTTCTTATTATTGGTCAATATTGATTGTATGTTAATTAACTGTCAGTTCAACCAAAACCAAGTGACTTACATCAACTTTTCCACCAGTTGGACACAACTAAAAATGCCAATCCAACCGAAGCCTGTCACTTACGTAGTTGATTTTGGCCAACCTTAGAAAACAACTTATTGACAGCTGTCGATCATGTTATCGGTTTAATCAGGAGAAAACCAAAATTTGTTTAGCACTAGATACTGAGTGAGATTGATTCAACACTCGGTAGTGACTTTCATCGGTCACTACAGTCCCAATCGGGCATATTCCACACAGATTGACATCTGTCAGGTGTCAATTGCCCATGTTTGTAAAAAATATTACCTTGGTTTTTTAGGAAAAAATGACGTAAAAACTGCCTTTTGTCTCGGTTGTGAACCGAAGGAAAATAATTACTTTTTAAAGAGCCACATTTTAAATTGTTTATTTTAAGGAAAATAATCATGGTAAAAAGTCCTCTAGAACCAAGGTAATAAGTGCTTTTATTGTAATGGTGCTGATCAAGGTTCTTGATTTTTGACTTGGATCGACGACCGTAAACTTGAATTTTAGAACCCTAGGAATGAAGATTTTAGGTGGACATATGAAAATTCGGTAAGGAATTTTTATTTAGGCTGCAACAGTAGATCAAGATCTTGATTGCACAAGAGTTTAAGTTATGAATGGGAAAAAAATATGAAATCCAAAAACTATATCAAAAACCAAATAACTCGATTTGGAATACCCTGAACCAGACTTAATATTATGTTTTAAATACATGAATTAATTAAACTATATTTCTTAATATGATTTTCAGATCGGTTTTGGATCTTAAAACTCAAGCCAAAACCTAATCCGGAAACTAAATTACAAACATATATATATAGAGAGAGGGAGAAATTAAATGCTAAAAATTATACTATGGTATTTCAGTGAATTGGTATGTATTGTATATTGTAGTTAAAGTCTTAGACACTTTGGATTTGGTTAAATTTTGTTAAGAATTTTGAAAAAAATTATCTCTTCATTTTTTATTTCGTTGTAATTCGAGTAATTAGGTTCAACTTCAATCCAAAAACTGTATATCTTATTCAACTCAATCTATTCGGGTTATTGGACTTTCAGGTTGATTTTTATTTTTGGATTTTTAAGAGGTCAACCCAATTAAATAGAATTGAATTAATCAAAACCTATTAAACCGAACCGATACCCACCCCTAGTTTAGGTAGGTGGATGAAAATGAAAAGTGTGTTTCAATATGGGTGATATACATGGGTTTAGGCAATAATGGTAGATGAAAATTTAGGTGCATGGATGAAGATTTTAGGTGGATTATTGAAACATTGGTGGGGATTTTTAATCTAGAATGCCTTAATAGAACTAGATCTCATCTTCCTGAGACTTTAAGAGGGGTGGATGAAATGTAAAGGTTTATTTTGAGATGGTGCTATATTGGGTTTAGGCAGTAGGAGTGGATAAATGATAGTTTGCTAGTGATTTTAGGTATAGGCTGCAATAGTAGATACTCCCTCCGTCCTGCTATAAATGACTTAGTTGACTTTTGGGAGTCAAACTAATCCAACTTCGCCCATTAAATTCTATTATTATATATAAGACTATTATCATAATATATGCCGTTGGATTCATTATAACATGTATTTTTATATTATATTTTTCTGAATTTTTTTACACACATAAATAATGATATTAATGGTTAAAAAGTGATGCAGTTGACTTCCAAAAGTCAACTAAGTCATTTATAGCGGGACGGAGGGAGTATAGATTTTGATTTCACGTGAGTTCAAGGTGTGTGAATGAAAAGAGAAAAGTTCATTTCGACACGAGTGGTTATGCTGACTGTGACCCACCATTGATTGTGCGACTTTGGCACCAAAGGGAGATTTTTTTAATTTAATCAAATAAGTTTAAAATATTCATATAAACACCAAATTTTACTGAAGAATTGTTTTAAGTAGTTATGCTATAGCTACGATAAAAATTGCACATAAATTTAAACTAAGAAGATACAAATAAATGTCGCTTGATTTCTTGGTGTAAGATGATATCAAGCACAAAAAATGTGACATCCTGGTGCAAAAAATGTGCCAACATGGTGTGGAACATATGCCCACTTTGCCATCATCACGTGGTTGAATTTTTTGTTTCAAAATAAGAAAAAACGTCAAACAATTTGCAAATAAAATCCAAGTGCCTACACAAAAATTATTAGTTAAGGCATCATATGTAAGAAGACTAACCTGTCAATTGAGGTATCCTATCTAGTGCGAAGGAATTTGTTAGCTAATTGAGGCAAAAAGGCACTAACATCAACTTTGGGAATTTGGATCCAATAAACTCCTTGACTGCTCACTTACCTCAAATTCATGTCTTCCGTGACCAACATCACGAAGACGTTGAGGTGGGTAAATGTATTTGTCCAAGAAGTTTCCATATTTAAGAACTGGATGGTCATCCTCCACCCCTTATTCAACTGCAAGTTAAGCAAAATATATTAGAATAGATCCCACATCATATGATAAGTCTTACACATATTTTGGGGAAAAACTAATGCGAACTCAATTTGAACTAAGGATACACCAAAAGATATAAAAAATTCTACGTAAAAAATCAATTAAAAATAAACTTCATGCACTAAAATGCACAATGCATGCTATGAACGTATCCCAACAATGAAGAACTCAACCTTTTAGCAAAAAACAACACAACTTATGAAAATCGACAGAAAACAAAAGGCAATTGCAAAAAACCCAATCACAATGCTATGATACAAACTACACATAAATATTCAAAACTAAGAGGGAAAATTTGGCTTAATTTCGTTACACAAGCTTATATTAAGAGCAAATGATATACCTAACAGAGAAATAATTCTGCAGTGGAAATGGAAACACGGTTGTAGTAAAGGTACTTGATACTTTATGTACGGTGAGAACAATGGATTTTTTGATCGTGTATGTTAGGGTATTTATAGGTTGACAGATTAAAAAATCAAATGCAGTTTAGTATTTTTTGGATCTCGGCGTATATTATACTCCCTCTATCTCAGTTAAGCTGCACTTGTACTATTCATTTAGTTAAAATTGACTAATTTAAACTACAAAATTCCATTGATATATAAATAAGGATATTATCATGTGGCATAGTGTTAGATTCGTCTTAATGTGTATTTTCATAATGGTAACTTTTTTGTAATTTTTAACTGTGCATAGTTAAAGATATTAATGGTCAAACATTTTTTGAGTCAACTGTCAAAAGTAAAAGTGTGCAGCATAACCTGGGACAGAGAGAGTATTAGATTTCAGGTTTAGGCAATGAGATCGAATATAAAAGTGCAATTGAGTTTAGATCAGGTAGACCTCAATTAAGTTTTTGGTGAATCTTTCTTATATTCGATAGGCCTACTAACTGTGAAAGTATGAGATATGCTAGATCAAGGTTGTACTAGGCCAATAGTTTGTGGTCCATGTGAGCACAAATGAATAGGCGTGATATCAAGTTAAGAAGACATGGAAAATGGCTTAATTTCTTGACATGAGCTTATATTGAGAGCAAAAAATGTGCTAACTTAATGCAGTTGAGTGCCAAAAGTGTACACATATATGATAATCCCACCGTGAAGATGGAAAAAGGTATTTGAGATAGGTACTATGATACTCCAAAGAAGACTTTAAATAATGAACTATGGATTTTTAAAATGAGTATGTCGGGAGATTTTTTTTGTGGGTGGATAAAAAAAATAGATACAGATGGGAAATTTTTTTGGACCTCGATGGATTTGTATTTCATTTACAATTTTAGGCATGAGATCAATTATCAAAGTGTGGAAAATTTTACAACTGAGTTTAGATTAGGAGTTTTTATGCTATACGTAGATCTTGATTTAAGAAACGCGTTGATACAGGTCCTCAATCTTGATCACCACTAATATATATTCTTGATTTCAAAATAATGACGAAAAAAATGACATAGATGTGTATTTTTATTGGGAAAATGAAAATATGATAAGGATATTTTTAAGTCTAGGCTACGGCGTAATTCACATGATTTTTATGTGAAGGTGTGAAAAATAATACCCATTTTGTTTCAAACGTATCTGCGCACTCTCAATTTTAGGTTGTCCCACCTTAATCTCCACATTGTTCATTTTTTGGGGGAAAAATTAATGATATTAAGTTTGGTTAAAGACAAAATAGCCTTACTAAAATATTGAAATATAAAATTAACCCCCTCTAATTTTTAGCTTCAAATTATAACATGAAACCCATGTCAAACCTCGATCATCCGTGTTGGTTAATACTAGAAATTGAGAAATGGTTAACCTAAGATCAGTAAAGGTCAAACCTAAGATCATTAATGGTCAAACCAGGGTTATCTATGTTGGTTTATTGTAGAAGACGAGCAACGATTGACCTACGATCAGTAAAGGTTAAACCACGGTCATCTATGTTGGTTTATACTAGAAGTTGAGCAAGGATTAACCTAAGAACAATAAAAGTCAAACCTCGGTCATCTTTGTTGGTTTATATCAGAAGTCGAACAACGGTTGACCTAAGATTAGTAAAGGTAAAATCTCAGTCATCTTTGTTGGTTTATACTAGAATTCAATAAACAGTTGACCTAAGTAAATGTCCAACCTTGGTCATCTGTGTTGGTTAATACTAGACTTCGAGCAACGATTGAACTAATATCAATAAAGGTCAAACCTCAATCATATATGTTGGTTTATACTAGAAGTTGAACAACGGTTGACCCAAGATCAATAAAGATCAAACCTCAGTCATTTGTGTTGGTTTATATTGATTGTCGAGCAACGGTTTACCAAAGATCAGTAAATATCAAAATACCATCAATTAAGCAGGTTTATTTTGCAAGTCAAGTTAAGGTTGACCTGTATCGTTATTGCAGAGTTATTTTGCTTTTTTATATTGAATCCGGTTCAATTTGGTTGGGCCTGGTCCTCGTGTTGGTTCGTGCAACCCCACGTGAGAAGCCGACCGACATTGGTCAGAAGACCATATTGGGCCATCATATGCCACATGAAGTACACATTCACGACTGGTATCGCTCGTATGTTGGTTCCCAGGGTGAGACTGGTGGGAGAATGAAATTTTATCACCCAATTTTTGGCTTATTAACCACAAATCGTACCAGAGTCCAATTACAAACAAAAAATGCTTCCCACCACCCATCTCTTCCAACATCCACACCTCAACATCTTCCTCTCACCTTACATTCACTGTATACCAAGATATCCACAAACTACAATCCAAGGAATTGGAAAGTTCAATCAAACTCGCACAATTAAAAAAATGGTGAAGCATCTCTAAATTAAAACTGAGCTTATATTCATTCATCATATGCTTCAGGTTTAATTTTTTTTCCTGAAAATCATTCTATATGTTGAAGAAAGATTGAATCTTTATATGAGTTGTGATGATTCTGTTAGATATTTATTTTGTAGATTGTGTTTTCTACTGTTGTTGTGAATATAATGTCACATTATAACTTATGAGGACCTTTAGGTATAGATAATGTTTGTAACAAGTCATCAATGTTGTTTTTTCTAGAAAATGTCTGGAATGGCCGACGTGGGAGGCCAATTGTCATCCCATCCGACAACTGGACTGATATGTGACTATTGTTGGTCACTCGTGACATTTTGTTTTAGGAGATTGGAGTTAATTCACTCCATGACTCACAATAGTGGAACTCATTATGTCACATATAGGACCGTGTAGGAACATGTGAAATGATGGAATATAATTGAGATTTGTCGATCACTACCTTAAAATGACATTAATAGACAACATTAGCTTTCTACAATGACATGTTATAATTAAGTACTAGTCTTGTATAACTAAGATTCTTGTATATTTCAATTACAGATTGCCAATTTCTAAAATCATTTTTTTGTGTGAAATTGTAGTAATGGAGCGAAGAAAAATTATTCATGAACTTTCAACGTACTCTTGGATAAAGTTTATCACAGTTGGACTATTTATGTTACAGTAAAGCAGTTGCACCAAGTCCTTCCATCAGATACCATGCCACTAATGTATTGTAGTGGATATAGATTCTAAACATTATTCCCGTAATACCTATATAATTTTTCTAATGTATTATTGTGAAACCGTTAAATAGATTATGTATTGGATATTGACTTCCACTTGTGAACTTCAATCGATAGTATTTTATTACTTTTCTGTAGTTATTATAAATTTCTAATATGTTATGGTATCGATAGTAGTGTGATGGCTTCCATTTCTCTCGAGTAGAGTATTATTTCATATTATTGGT
Source organism: Rubia peregrina (assembly GCA_032355705.1). Lineage (NCBI taxonomy): Eukaryota > Viridiplantae > Streptophyta > Magnoliopsida > Gentianales > Rubiaceae > Rubia > Rubia peregrina. The sequence continues at coordinate 12,272 of JAULKK010288370.1, forward strand.
CGATCTTAATCGTATGTTAATTAACTGTGACATCAACTCTTCCAACAGTTGTTCACAACTAAAAATGCCAATCCAACCAACGGCTGTCAATTCATAGCCAACGTCGGCCAACCTTAGAAAATAATTTATTGACATATATCGATCGTGCTGTTAGTTTAATCAAGTGAAAACCAACTTCAATTGGTGACCGACATTTGTTTAGCACTCGTTACTGAGCAAGATTGATTCAACACTCGGTAGTGACTTACATTGGTCATTACAGTTCCAATCGGTCATATGCCACATAATCTGACATCGGCCAGGTGTCAATTGCATGTGTCTGTCAAAAAAATTACCTCAGTTATTTTCAGAAAAAATGAGTAAAAACTACCTTTTATCTTGGTTGTAAAAGAGGTAAAAACGAGGTTAAAAGGAGGTAAAGAGCCTCTTTTTACCTTGGTTATTTTTAGGAAAATAATCAAGGTAAAAATCTCTCTAAAACCAAGGTAATAAGAGCTTTAATTGTAATGTTTAAAATGGCACCGATCAGGGTTCTTGATTTTTTGACCTGGATAGGCGATTGTAAACTTGAATTTTAGAATGATAGGAATGATGATTTTAGGTGGACATATGAAAATTTGGTAAGGAATTTTCATTTAGGCCGCAACAGTAGATCTGGATCACGATTGCACAAGAGTTTAAGATATGAGTGGGAAAAAATGAAAATAAAAAACCAATTCAAAAACCAAATGACCCGATAATGAATACCCCGAGCCAGACTTAATAGTATGTTTAAATGCATGAATTGATTAAACAAATATATAAATATATAGAGAGAGGGAGAAATTAAATACTAAAAATTATACAATGGTATTTCAATGAATTGGTATGTATTGTATGTTGTAGTTAAAGTCTTAGGCACTTTATATTTGGTTTAAAAATGTAAAGAATTTTGGAAAATTAATCTCTTTATTTTATTTGCATGGTAATTTGTGTAATCAGGTTCAATTTCAATCCGAAAAATGTATATCTTATCAAACTCAATCTATTCGGGTTATTGACTTTTAGGTTGGTTTTTATTTTTGGAATTTTAAGAGGTCAAACCAATTAAACCAAATTGAATTAATCAAAACCCTATTAAACCGACGACACCCACCCTAGTTTAGGTGGGTGGATGAAAATGAAAAGTTTTTTTCAATATGGGTGATATATATGGGCTTGGGCAATAATTGTAGATGAAAATTAAGATGCATTGATGAAGACTTTAGGTGGATTATTGAAACATTGGTGGGGATTTTTAATCTAGGATGCAATAGTAGAACTAGATCTTAGTTTCATGAGACTTTAAGAGGGGCAAATGAAAATGGAAAAGTTAACTTCGAGATTATGTTATATTGGGTTTAGGCAATAGAAATAGGGACTTTAGGAGGATAGATGATAGTTTGTTAATGATTTAGGTATAGGCTGCAATATTAGATCTAGATCTCGCTTTCAAGAGAGTTTGAGGTGGGTGAATGAAAAGGGAAAAGTTCATTTCGACAAGCGTGATTCTGCCGCCTATGACCCACCATTGAATTGTGCGACTTTGGCACCAAAGAGAGATTTTTTTAATTTAATCAAATTTGTTTTAAATTTTAAAATTAGCACCAAATTTTACTAAAGAGTTTTTTAAGTAGTTAGCCAAATGCTATGGCTACAATAAAAATTTCACATAAATTTTAAATTAAGAAGATACAATCACTTGATTTATTGGTGTAAGATGATATCAAGTACAAAAAATGTGCCATCCCGGTGCAAAAAATGTGCAAGCATGGTGCGGAACATGTACCCACCTCGCCATCATCATGTGGTTGAATTTTTTTATTTCAAAATAAGAAAAAATGTCAAACAATTGGCAAATAGCATCCAAGTGCCTTCCCAAAAATTATTCGTTGAGGCATCATATGTAGGAAGACTAACCTGTCAATTGAGGTATCCCTATCTGGTGTGAAGGATTTTTTTTAGCTAATTGAGGAAAAAAGGCACTTACATCGACTTTGGGATTTGGATCTGACAAATTCCTTGACTGATCACTTACCTCAAATCCATGTCTTCCATTACCACCATCACGAAGGCATTGAGAAGGGTAAATGTATTTTTCCAAGAAGTTCCTATATTTACGAACTGGATGGTCATCCTCCACCCCTTATTCAACTGCAAGTTAAGCAAAACATATTAGAATAGATCCCACATCATATGATAACCCTTACACATTTTTTTGTGAAAAAACTAACCTGAACTCAATTGGAGCTAAGGATACTCCAAAAGATCTAAAATTCAACGCAACAAGTCAATTCGAAAAAGTCATGAACTAAAATGCACAGTGCATGCTATAAACGTATCCCAACAACGAAGAACTCAACCTTTTAGCAAAAAACAACACAACTTACGAAAATTGACAGAAAACCAAAAGAAAATTAAAAAAATCCAATCATAATGTTACGATACAAACTACACAAAATTATTCAAACTAAGAAGGAACTAATTGGCTTAATTTCTTTACACATGCTTATATTATGAGCAAATGATGTGCCTACCTGAGAAATATTTCTGCAGTGAAAATGGAAACACGGTTGTTGTAAAGGTACTTGATACTTTAGGTACAGTGAGAACAATAGATCTTGGCGGTAAAATGGAAACACGGTTGCAGTAAAGGTACTTGATACTTTTTTGGACCTTGATGGATTTGTATTTGATTTATAGGTTTAGGCATGAGATCGATTATGAAAGTGTGAAATTTTTTACAACTGAGTTTAGATTACGAGTTTTTATGCTATACATAGATGATTTAAGAAAGGCGTTGATACAGGTCCTCAATATTGATCAACACCAATACATATTCTTGATTTTAAAAAGATGGCAAATTTTTTTCAACCTTGGATTTGTGGCGAAACATCTTGATTTAAAATGACATGGATGGGGATTTTTGTTGTGAAAATGAAAATATGATAAGGATATTTTAAAGTCTAGGCTACGGCATACGATCTAGATCTTGAATTCACTTGATTTTTATGTGAAGGTGTGAAAAATAATACCATTTTTGTTTCAAACTAATCTACGCACTCTCTATTTTAGGTTGTCCCACCTTAATCTCCACATTGTCCATTTTCGGGGGGGGATTAACGGTATTAAGTCTGGTTAAAGACAAAATAGCCCTTACTAAAACATTGAAAATATATAATTAGCCCCCTCTAATTTTTAGCTTCAAATTATAACATCAAATCCAATTTAGATGTAAATCAATGAAATATACTTCTTAGCCTACTCTTTTTTGGTCAAGCATGATTTATCTCCCCCCCACACACACACATCCTATTAAACCGCTACCTCTTCCCGTATTTTGAACAGCTATAAGTATATCAAATCATATTAGAATAGATCCTGCATCATATAATAACCTTACACAATTGTTTTTGTAAAAACTAACACAAATTCAACTGGAGCTAAGAACACACCAAAAGATCTAGAAATTCCACTTAACAATTCAATCAAACAAATGAACTTCATGTACTAAGATGTACAATCAAGTATACTATGTACTTATCCCAAGAATTAAGAACTCAACCTTTTATCAAAACAAAGGCAATAGCAAAACTCCCAATTATAGCGCAACAAATAGAAAATGCATATAAATCTTCGAACTTAGAAGGCGAAGAAATATGGCCTAATTTCCTAACACAAGCTTAAATTAAGAGCAAAAGGCGTGCTCACATGAGATGATTCCTCCATGGAAATGGAAAGAAGGTTGTGGTTCGTGGCGTGAACAATGGATTTTTCAATCGGGTACATTGGGGGAGTTTTAGGTAGAATGATGAAAGAAATCGCGTGTGGTATAGTATTTCTTTGGATCTCGACGTATCTTACATGTATATATACACACGTATATATAAATACAAATAAGTTCTAAAATTTCCAATTAGCACCAAATTTTAATAAAGATTTTTTTAAAAAATAGTTATCCAAATGCTATGATAAAATTTGACAAAAATTTTAAACTAAGAAAATACAAATAAATGTGACTTGATTTCTTGATGTAAGATGATATCATGTACAAAAATGTGCCATTCTGGTGCAAACAATGTGCCAACATGGTGCAGAACATGTGCCCACCCCGCCATCTTTACATGGTTTAATTTTTCATTTCAATACAAGAGAAAATATCAAACAAATTACGAATAGCACCAATTGCACGTCATCCCAAAAATTATTGTAATATTAGGTATTTTAGAAGGATAGATAAATTTTTGGTAAGAATTTTTTCAATCTAGGATGCATCGATGGTAGATTTAAATCTTGATTTCACGAGACTTTAAGGTGGGTGTATGAAAAGGAAAAGTTGATTTTGACATAGTTGATATCCATGTGAAAAGAGAAAAATATCCATGTGAATAACGGTAAAAGGGATCTGTGTTGGTTTATACGATCAAAATGATCCGTGTTGGTTTATTTGGTCAAAATATCCATGTCCTTCATAACAACGTCGTCTTGAATAAAGATTCATCCATACAGTCCGCAAATAATCTTGTGACACCGGCCGCCATGTTGATCCGACCAACAGTGGTCCAGTAATCGACCGATGTTGGTAGTTAATAATATTGGGGCAAATGTTTTTGACTCATTCACATACTGTAGTTATTTTGGCCCATCAGAGTCTGCTGGTGTCACAAGATTATTAGTGGACTATACGAGATGAATCTTCATTCAAAATGACGATGCTATGAAATAAGTAAAAGGAAATGGATATTTTGACAGCATAAACCAACATAGATCATTTTGACAGCATAAACCAACACAAATCACTTTGATCGGTATTCACTTGGACATTTTTCTCTTTTGACATGGATATCAACTATGTCAAAATCAACTTTTCTCTTTTCATACACCCACCTTAAACTCTCGTGAAATCAATATTTAAATCTACCATCGATGCATCCTAGATTGAAAACTCCTTATCAAAATTTTATCCATCCCCCTAAAATTCCTTATATTATATTAATTTTTGGGAAGGCCATTAGTTGAGGCTTGATACGTAGGAAGACTAACCTGACAATTGAGGTATTCATATCTGGTGCGAAGGAATTTTTTAGTTAATTGAGACAAAAAAATGCACTAACATCAACTTTGGGAATTTGGATCCGGCAAACTCCTCGACTAATCTCTTACCTCAAATCTATGTCTTCCACGATACATACGGAGACTTTGAGGAGGGCAAACGTTTTCCAATTAGTTACCATATTTTCAAACTATACTATCATCCTCCACCCCCTATTCACCTGCAAGTTAAGCAAAAAGCATATTAGAATAGATCCCATATCGTATGATAACCCTTACACTTTTTTGGGCAAAAAACTAATGCAAACTTAACTGGAGCTAAGGATACACCAAAAGATCTAATAATTATACATAACAAGTCAACTAAAAAATGAACTTCATGCACTAAAATTCACAATGCATGCTATGAATCTATCCTAACAACGAAGAACTCAACCTTTAAGTAAAAAACAAACAACATATGAAAATCGACAAAAAAACCAAAGGCAATTGAAAAAATTCAAATCATAATGCGACGATAAAAATAATACATAAATGTTCAAACTAAAAAGGAAAAAAATGCTTAATTTCTTTACATACGATTATATTAAGGTTGCACAGTGGAAATGGAAACAAGGTTGCGGTCAAGGTCTTGATACTTTATGTACTATGAGAACAATGGATTTTCTGATCGGATATGTTAGGGTATTTATAGGTAGATAGATGAAAAAAATTGATGCAGTTTAGTATTTTTTGGATCTCGACGTATATTATTAGATTTCAGGTTTAGGCAATGCGATCGAATATGAAAATGCAATTGAGTTTAGATCAGATAGATCTCAATTGAGATTTTGGTGAATCTTTCATGTAAAGTGGGCCCACTAACTGTGAAAGTCTGAGAGATCCTAGATCAAGGTTGTACTAGGCTAATAGTTTGTGTTCCGCGTGAACACAAATGCATAAGCGTGATATCAAATTAAGAAGACATGGACAATGGCTTGATTTCTTGACATGGGCTTCTATTGCTTGCAAAAAATGTACCAACCCGATGCAGTTGAGTGCCAAAAGTGTGCACACATAAGATAATTTCATTGTGAAGATGGAAAGAGAGATTTGAGCTGGGTACTATGATACTTCAAATAAAACTTTACAGAATGAGCTATAGATTTTTAAAACGAATATGTTGGGAGATTTTGGACCTTGATGGATTTTGTATTTGATTTACGGTTTAGGCAATGAGATTGATTATGAAAGTGTGGACAATTTTACAACTTAGTTTAGATTAGGAGTTTTTATGCTATACGTAGATCTTGATTTTAGAAAGGCACTGATGCAGGTCCTTAATCTTGATCAGAACCAATATATATTCTTGATTTCAAAAGATGTCGATAAATATTTTCAATCTTGGATCGGCGGAGGAAAATATCGATTTAGAATATTTACGGTGTAAGATCTAGAGCTTCATTACACATGATTTTTATGTGAAGGTATGAAAAATAATACCCTTCTCGTTTGAAACTAATCTGCACACTTTCTATTTTGGGTTGTCCCACCTTAATCTCTACATTGTCCATTTTTCTGGGGAAAAACAATAATAATAAGTTAAAAGACAAAATAGCCCTCACTCAAATATTGAAAATATAAAAATTAGACCCTTCTAATTTTTTGCATTAAATTTTAACATCAGACCAAATTTAGATGTAAGTCAATGAAATATATTTCCTAAACCTAATAATTACATGCCTACTTTTTTTTGTCAAACATGAATTATCTCTCTCCTCCCTCTGATATGAATCTCCTTGACACTCTGGATTGAGAAATTTTTAAGAAGCACTCCTCACGAAGGTTGATCGAAACACCCTCTTGAAATCAAGAAGACACGGATGAAGTTTAGTCAAGAACACAACTTTATGAACTTCACTAACACAAGAGTCAAATTCAACAGAACCCAAGCCCTAGTTGCACCAAAATTAACACAAAGAATTCTAACGGTTCTAAGCAATTATCTATAATGGACAAATCTAAATGTTTAAGCAAAGGGTATAAACCCAAAATCTAAATATATGATTTATAAAATGATGAATAAATCCGTCCAATGCCTCCCCTATTTATAGGTAGGAGTTCGGACAGTACGAATCAGAAAGAAGACATGATTTGGTAATTCACGTCACATGCTGGCAAGACTTATGGAAGCTTTAAGAAGCTAAAACCGTATTAAACTAAAATATCTAATTTAACCTAAATAATGACCAAATACATCAAAGTAAATCAATCCATATATTGGATGAATTCTTGAAGGAATATGTCTTATGTAAAGTTACCAAATCTAATCCAATCATAACTAAACATTCTAAACCCTAATTATAATGTAGCCAAAATTCTTCTAAACCAAGATGGGTGAGTTTATGGGCTTTATTCATAATACTCCCTCCGTCCCATTTCAAGATTCACCTTTTCACTTTTAACAGTTGACTTGAAAAATGTTTGATCCTTTATATCTTCTATTAAAAATAATTTTTAAAATGTGAAAATTTAATATTTTAAAAATATATGTTATAACGACTCTAGGAATATATCACACAATAGTAATTAAACTAATATACTAGAATAGTAATAAAAATAAACTAAAATGATCACACCACCCCACTAAAAAACGTCAGTTATGGTATTATCCTCCTAAAATCTTAATCAAATAATAAATTAAGAAACCATAATTCGCATCTTCCTCCCTTATTAAAACGCTACCTTTTCCTCTCCACCAAAATATGTCCATCACCTCACCGTATAGTCACCGCCTCTTCTCTAGCTCTCTTGGAACAAAGAACTTAAATTTTTAGAGATAATCAACACACCTTTTGAAATATGAGAGAAACAAACCAATGGCTAAAATCCCGACGATTCAAATGCTACAGTAAAAAATACACGTAAACTTTGAAATTAAGAAGATTCAATTAAATCTCGATGTTTTGAGTGCAAAACAGGACCAAGTCCTTGATCGATCAATTACAAACGTTCAGACAAACATGCTTGATTGGCTTCATCTGGACGATCCCAGTTCGGTATTGCAGTATTGGTACATTACCAGTTCGGTATGTAGTGTACGTGAACAGTAAATGTGAACATTGTCAATGAACAGTACCAAAGAACACTAATGAACAAAGTTGATAAACAGAATAAAACAATTTGTACAATAAAATAATCGTCTGGGCGTGACTTATAATCATCTCCATGCGATCGATCGTCATCTATTGCTCTTTCTCCAAATTTTATTTAAAAATAAGATTTATGAAATCATAATGAATTAATAAGGTAGTTATGATATTTATAGAGTTTTAGAGAGGGTCGAAATTTATTAGGATTAAAGTTACAAAAATAAAAATTGATTAGGATTAAAGTTACATCAAGATAATACAATAAATCATATATTAAAATGTATATGATGTATGCACTTAAAATTTTGGTACTTTTATATAGAAACATGTGATAATTTATTTACTGTACATCTAATGTAGAACTTTGGTATTTCAAGGCACTGTCGGAATTCTGTGCTTGGAGAGGAACTATCAATGAGGAGTGATCATCATGAACATGACAATCTAATCTATCAAGTAGAAGAACAATAATAATCTATGGAGACAAATGCATACTTAATATTAAATAACTTACGTCTTGGTTACTCCACTTATTACCAATTAGTTTTATCTTGAAAGTTCAACATACCTTGAAATTTTAATATGGTATCAGATCCAGGTTGGGCCGAGGTTGGGATCTCATTTAATTGGGCCCAATATTTGGTTGTGGAGTATACCTACGTTTAATTGGGCCCAATAAATGTATTTAACCCTAAATTCAATACATCAGATTAGTGTTTTGCTTGATTTTCTTAATTATATAATAACATTAGATTATTTATATTTATAAAAATGATTTACAAATAAAAACAAATCGAATACATCAATCACCTATACATTTTATTCATTAAGTACGATAGTATATATAGATAAAATGTAAAGAATTATATGTTGTAATTGTTATAAATATTGAAAATTTTAACATAAATTCAATTATATTTAATTAGTTAAAAATGTAATAAATACTCCAATATAATATATTGATGAATGAATAAAATAATATATAATTGTTCAATTTCTAACTATCGACTTACATTATTAATATTCTAACAATTTCAACTTACAAATTCTATTATAAAATATATTATATGAGTCATTTCATATTTATTTATTTTATATGTACTCGAATAATATTTGTATTCAAAAATTTATTGAAGAAAGAACTAAATTTACCTCATCGACATAACTTAATCAGACAAGCACGTCAGGATTCAACACGTGGACCGGATACAACACGATACGAAAAACATGCTTTGTGGGTGTGTCGTGAACCAATTTTTATTTTGACAAACATGGCATGAATCATGATAGGCACGGGCATGACAATTAATCTTAAATTATACCCTGCACGAATACGGCACGAGTATAGCACAAGTACGGCACAAAACTGGCACAAACTTAACCCTAATAAGATAAATATTGTAGCAAAATAACATGTATTTGAAAAACTTTGGACACAACAACCAAACCAGAACGTTGTTTGAGAATTCTTCCAAAACCTTTTCACAAAAACACAACCAAAAAAAAAAACATAATTGCAATTGAAGCACAAAAGGAATCAATTATAATGAATACCAACTCTTAAACAGATCCTAAAGCTTCTGTTAATCACAACATAATGATATTGTTCAGAGTCCCACCTAGAATATAAAATTATCTAATAATATTAAATCATTTTATATTTACCGGGACAAAGAATCAATCTAAGTTCTTCGTCATTACATTCGATGAATGCTCCTCTGTTGTATTGGCGGCGGCAGCTGCTTCACCTTAATTTTATCAATAGTGGAGATGGGGTTTGTCGCGTCATAGGAAAACATCAAAATTTTATATTTGCCGGTGCTTCATTTCATTGGTTGACTCGTGTTCAGTCTGCAATAATGTTACAGAAGACTCGTAACCGGCAACAGCTGAAAAACAATCCCTCTAAGTATTTCTAGGTTTAACTTAACCAAAACGTTGTTTAAGAATTTTTCCAAAACCTTTTCACACATCTTACACTGAAAGCACTCACGAAGCACGCACCAGTCACATAAATCACGTGAAAGTATAATATGCAGGCTACAAAATGAATTACTCTCAGCAACACAATCACATGTCTTGTTCTTGTTGAAATATTCTGAGATCCTGTTATCCACTCCTTAAAACTAAATGATCTCGTGATCAATTTATATTTAATAAATAAAATATAATATTTATGAAATATATATGTTATATGTGTAAATAAATTTTCCAACCTGTCTTCTATTGCCATTTACAAAATAATATATAGATTTTTACATGTGCCATATACAATGAATCTGGACTAGTTCTAAATATAGACAAGATAAATCTTGATTAATTAGAAATTAATCAAGATCATCCAAATCTTCTATTGTCACAATAATCTTCACAATGCTTTGTGGAAATTTAAAGAAGTCCGTGTTGTTTATATTTTAGAACATAAAATATTCATTTTGAATCAACAATCTAGTTGGTGGAGTATAACGATCTCAAAGATAAGTGCTATTTAATGATATTGATTCTTCTTTTAGTAGATCTCCACAATTTGGAATTAATGAACTTAGTTTTTTCCGGAGAGTTATCATTAATTCCAAATATTTGGAATCTTCAAAAATGGTAAGAAATATTCTGATGGTGAAGAGAGTAAGAAAGTTGATGTATTTTTTATTAATCACATGGAAATTATTTAGTAAAATAATTTAATTGTTTAAATTAATTAAATGAATTTAAAGATTTTAAATTTTATTCAAAATATTTGTGATTTGAGATATTATATGAGATTTGAAAAAGATAATGGATGGTAATTTTTTTAAATCTATTTATTTATTCAAATAATATTATGATACTATTAAAATAATATGATTAATTAAGTCTTAATACAATTTAATGTAATTTAATATAATTAATCTAATTAATATCATTAATGTGAATAATTAATTAATATGATTAATGTCGAATATAAATAAAATTTGTTCAAATTTAATTGTTCAAATACACTTGCAATGTTACGTAAATTGATGTGATAAATTAATTTTTAATTCAATTTAATGTGATTAGATGTAATTAATTTAGTAATCATACTATCAATGTGATTAAAATGATTAATGTTGAATATGAATAAATTTTGTTCAAATTTATTTATTCAACATATTTGTAATGCTAAGTCAATTAATGTGATTAACTGAGTTTTAATAAAATTTAATGTGATTAGGTGTAATTAATCTAATTAATGTCATCAATGTGATTAAAATAATTAATATGATTAATGCTGAATATGAATAAATTTTCAAAACTGCCGGATTCCATGGTC
>JAULKK010288371.1:0-13605 GCA_032355705.1 Rubia peregrina
CTTAATCCAGTTTATTACCTTTTGTATACCCTCTAGTAGTTTAGTAGTGAGTACGTGAGCAACATATAAATCTCTTATCTTTGATCTCCCAGCGCTCCAAATGTTAGTTTTATCTCTCCCGTTAAAAGGTCGATTTCCTCGTAAAACTTACTCCTAATGCTAATGCACCCCCGCTTAAAGGATCAAGTACCTCAGAAGTTGCCATGCTTAGCTAATAACCGTTAGGTATGAGAGTAAGGAAAATACATCTTAGGCACTCCACTATGGACACGTATCCCTAGGCCTATAGAGGAAAAGGAATCATCTTATCGTAATGAACATAGGAATGAAATGTCTATGATCGGCACACAAAAACCCTAGTTGCTACAAACTATCATGCTCATTGTATCAGGTTACATCGAGTTTTTCACTCTCATTAGCAGCATCTATCATCCCTAACATGAATTATTTTAACACGATAATCTAATCAATATAGGATCTAACTATCATAATGGTACTCTGGATCATATATGCATGCACTCACATCGCCAGTACTCATGAACCATCAATAGGCCTAACCCAACACTCCAAAGGTAGAAAACAAGCCTAGGACGATAACATATCACTTATGAAACTACAGTTCTGATGTACATAACATGCATCTTACAAGAATATAAAGCACTAGTCAAACAAGAATATTCATGAACATAAAAGATAGGAAGATCCAGAATATCACAAAATTATCACATAGTCATAAATACAAATGAATTCCCTAGTAATAAACTACTCTATTACTTACATTAAATCCATGACATTGATTGGATTAAATGTCCTGTATCTAAGAACATAGAGAAGAAAAAAATAAGAATAAATCCAGAGAGAGAGAATTCTCCTCTTCATTCCTACCTACCAATAGTAAAATCTACGTTATGCCTACTTACTAAACGCTAGGATACTAAAGACTCTTATACAAGAACAGATAAATAGGCCTCTAAATGCCCAATTTTGGAAAACCCCTAGGGAAACCCTTACGTCACCACTAGTGCCACGTCGACATAGGCCGTGTAAAATCATACAGCCTACACCTTACATATATTGCAAAAGTACAGGGGCTAAGGACTGGAGCTGCTCCGCCGACTAGAGTCGTATTCTTTTTCTTCTAAGCGTGCGGTCGCACGATACCTCGCAGGTTGCAAGCAGGAGACCTCGTTCTTCAACATCTATGTGCATGGGCCATGTAGAAGCACACGGTGTGGGCAAGGAATTAGTTTCCCCAACACTTGATTCAGCACGGGCTAAGCATGGGCCATGGAAATCTACACGGACCGTGCAAGTCTTTGAGTTTTCCAAAACATAACTTTTCCTCCAACTTTATTTCATCGCTACGATTGAACCGCTGATCCCATTTGGGAGCTCCGTAGTGAATTTTATAATGCTCGAGAAGTCAAATTCAACAATACGACATACGAAAGCTGGTTCTTCTCGGATTATTCTCTGAACTTAATTTAACTCCTGGATCTCAATATATCAACTTGATACGTCCATATTATACAATGATTTTATAATCTTTTGTACTCATTTTGGTATGCTTTTATGCTATGAATACTCCATTTTACCTTGAAATTCTATTACTAGAGTTAAGAGCGACTTTAGCGCTCTTATCACTTTTCCTACGAATATTGTGAGATGAGGTGATCGTTGGAAGATTTGAAGACTACATTTTGAAGACAATGAAGACCTGAAAAAGGGAGGAGGAGACAACTACACTTTGACAAAAAAAATAAGACAACATGCAATGGCAACCTACTCTGCCCTTCGCGATTTGCGATGAATGTGTCGCGAGGGACCTCTGCCCAGATCTGCTTTTTGGACTTTTTGTAATATAAATACTCTCTTATCTCCTCCCCTTTCCAGCAACTTTTCTCTCACAATTCTGAGCCATAAAGCCTAGGTTTTCTTCCATTTTCATCTTGCTTTCTTCTTGATTAATGTTGTAAGTACTATTGTTGTTTAGTATGGATTCAAGTAGCTAAACTTAGTCTTGGGAGAAATTAATTAAGGCTTCCAAGCTCATGGCTTGAGAACTTTGTATGAATCTATTTAATGCTTTGCTATTGTGTATTCATTGTGCTTGAATTTTGGTTGATGAATACATTAATGGTATTGGAAGTTTGAGTATATGAATTGCTTGTATGATTACTTGTTAGGGTTTGGAGAAACTAGCTAATTCTTCTTTCTTTTGATATGAAATCCAAAGGCATGATTTAGAGTTTCTAATATGGTTGATGATTTGATGAATGCTAGATAAATGTGATAATCTCGAATTCTTTATCATGTTTATTTTGGGTAGCAAATAGGAGAAGTTTATGAACGTTGAATGTTCTTGACTAATCTTGTGTAAATGCATGAATTGGTTCAATGCTAAAACACAGTGTAGTGTTTATAAGCGTTATCAAGCTTGTTGATTCTTTGTACTTAATGCCAATAATGGGATACTTTTAGGCGTTGATAGACTAAAGGAGTCATTAGTGAGGTTTAGCAAGAGATGTCGAATTCACTCTTGTAAACTACTTTCAAAGAAGGATAGAAGATTTATCTTCACAACAAGTAGTAAAAATATTGAATAGGTTGTATGTTCAATAATAGATAAGAGGTTTGGAAGTAGAAATCAATTGCACCCAAGGTCCGTAACTTGTGTTTATACTCTTCTTATTAGTTGTTTCATATTTAGTCGATTTACCTAGTTTGCTAGTTAGCTTGTATTTAAATTTATAATTAAGAAAAACCAACCCAACCCCCCCCCCCCTCTTTACAAGCTTTTATATATGTGCATATCTTTATATCTAGTGCAGTATTCACCATTATATGTGAAAATCCTTAAGAAAATCTCTCTACTTTGTGGATGATCCCGATTTGCCACTATCTGCTTAATTGTATTTAGGAAGCATTTAGGGCTTAGAAATTGTATCTTTGAGAGGTACGACGACGACCTCCCAGCTAGTCACAAACTGGGGCAGCCTTTATCGCTTAAAGAGAACTCACTGAATCAATATTAACACGTATATTACATGTACTATTATGTACTCTTTCTCCCTGTTGCCTTTGCGTAGACAATTCAATTAGTCAAAATTAGTTAATTTGAAAGTAAATTTTGAGTAATATATATGATAGCATACTATCATGTGTGATCTTGTTAGATTCGCCGTAACATATATTTTCACAATTCAACTTATCATTTTTTAATCATTTTTTAAAATAAATAATGAAATATATTAATAATAAAAAATATGTTAAATCATTTTAAAATAATTATGAGATGGAGGGAGTACATATTTTCTTGGATAATTCAAGACAAACAACTCGTTGTAAGGAAACACTAAAGCAAGTGAGTTAAACAATCTTTTGATCTGATCGTCTTAGAACATCTCCAATCTCGGGGTCACTTTAAAAAAAGTTAGTTTCCACATCAGATTGAGAGACTCCCAACCAAAAACATGTCTTCAATGGGTAGTCACTAAAAGTAATTATGACTGACACCGTAAATTACACCCTCTATGTAAAAAAGGTCATATTGAGGTCGTCAGTTGTCAAAATATATATTAAATGTTTTAATTATTTTTTTACTTTTAACAATTTTACTATTTTTAATTAGGATATAAATTTAAAAGTAAAATTAATTTAAAATATAATATAATTTTAATGTATAATATTAAAAAAATTGTTAATGATAAAATATAATACTAGTTATAAATAATTGATATATTAGTTCAATAAATATAATTTAAAATTTGTTATATTTATGGTTGAGTCCGTCTCTTGAAAGAAGGTTTTTCATAAGTTATGAAAAAACCAAGGTTTAAATTGTAAATTAGAAGAAATCAAGATAAAATTTTCAGGTTGCATTAATCGGATCATAAATTTATAACTACTGCAGGTTGCATTATAAAATTTTAAATTGCAACTAAAAACCTTTTACCTTTCTATAATTCTAATCCAATCCCGTCTTTCCATATACCTATAGAAATGCGATTTTCCCAAAATTTTGCCTTTATATTTATACAATCATATGTTGGAAGTTAAATTTGCAGGATTCGATCTTTCAATTACTTGAATTTAATTTAACATTCAATTAATTAAGTTAAATCCAAAATACAATTTATTAATTTAGTAGATATGTTCTAATTATAATATAATTAATAAATATTGATCATTAAAATATATTTCATAAAAGATAAGGACCAATAAACATGTGTTAAAGGATTACCACGCTGAAATTTTTATAGATATAAAATATTTGAATTTTATTTATGGGTATGTCGAATTGAGAAAAAAATTACAAAAATTAACATTTTAGATTTTTTTGCAAACACGTCATACTGAGTTTATGAGTGCGCTGATACCATTGGAGATGAAAATCTTAAAACCAACGTTAGTCTACATTAATTGCTTACATCATATTGAAAGTTCTAATTAAAATCTACCACATGGCACCTATAAAGTAGTAAGACTTGGAGATGCTCTAGTAATTCCATGGGACAAAGGTGAACTAAAATCAACCTTGGAATCCTTACAGAAAACCTATACTAAAATAGTAAACCATACTAAAAGCGTAAACCATTTCGTTCCTCTCCGGTTTAGGTACGGTACCTGGTTAACCTTTACCGATGAGACGATTTTGATGTTTTCTTATTACAATTAACATCACTTTTTAGCTTGTTTTGTTAGTGGTTGGTTAGATTATTTTATGTTTTATAAAAATAAGGATTTAGAATCACCTTGTGTGGTTATTTGTTCTCATCTCCCTAGTTTGTAAGCATGTGGTGTCTAACGTGTTCTACCTTTATGATTTGGTTGATTCATATATGTTTTGCGAGCTTATTTGGAGACTATCATGAATAAAACCATTCGCAGGGATGGCAGAAGATTGAAGAAGGTCATTCACAAGAATGGTAGAGGAAGGAAGGTCACTTAAAAAGTGGTAGAAGATAAAGTGAAGAAAGAGACCAAAGTAGAGGGTGAAGAATTATCTAAGTTTTAAAATAGATTTATGAGAATAATCCAAAAATAACCATCCTTAAAGGGTGGTACCATTGGATTCTTCTTCTCGAGTACCATAAAAACAACTACAAGAACTTCCAAAATGGATTAACGGTTCACCCGGAGGAAGCAAAATAAAACTGGACTGATTTGTGTTGCGACTATCGAATTTGTGTCGCGACTTGCTAATTTTTTTTACTGGAAGATTATTTTTTAATATTGTAGCATCACGAGTCGCGAGGAAGGAATTGCGGGTCATGAAAATTGCCATTCAACTTGCTTTTTATTCCCCCTTTTGTTGTACTATTCATCCACTCATTCCTTAGCTCTCTAAGCCCGACTTGGGGCCGCAAAACTCTAGTTTTTCTTCATGTTTTATTTTTTTATTTCTTCCATGAATTCATGTAGATTTATTATGGGCTTTCACTATCTAGGCTAATTTTCTTCTTGGGATAAATTGATTAAATTTTCCAAACCCATGTAGTATGACTCTATTTTACTCTTTCATGAACATTTGTTCTGAAGTATTTATTGTGCAATTAATGTTTTTGTTTACTTCATTTATGTTATGGGTTGTTTGAGAATATGAAATGTTTGTATGATTAAGTGCTATAAGTGTTAGGAAAGTGTACAATTTCTTCTCAACTTTGGTATGAAAATCCAAGAACATGGAATCAGAACTTCTTGTGGGTAATGATGTTAATCTTGCTAGATGAGTATGTTAATGTTGTTTTTATCATATTTTTCCTAAGGTGGCAATGAAAGATTGAATCTTGAATCTTGTTTGTTTTAGGTTTAGTCTAATAAATTCTTTGTTTGTTTAATGGCTAGGCATTTGGTTTAATGCTTGTAGTTGTTATCAAATTTATGGTTCTTAGTATATAATGTCATTGATGAAATACCTTCAGGCATTGTTTGTCTAAAGTGCTTACTCCCTCCGTCCGAGCTTAAATTACACAGCAATCATTATTACGCTCTTCGAGAAACATGTTTGATCGTTAATATCTTTACCTACGTATAAGAACGGCAAATAAAACTTGATATTTAAAAACTATTTGTTACGACGAATTGAACAATATCATGTATGATAATATTATTGTTTATATATCTATTCAAATATGTTGTCAAAGTTAGACACTGAATAGTGAAATAAAGTGAAGTGGTCAATTTAACCTGGGACGGAGGGAGTACTGAACAGTAACATAAAAGTAAAAGATTGACTTGAAGTGTATACTCCCTCTGTTTCTTTAACAATGGCACACTTTCTTTTTGGGTTGTCTCTTTTATATTAGCACAATTTCCATTTTTGGTAAGATTCCTTCAATTTCATCCACTCATTTCTACTTTTTACCTTCTACATTCAATTTCATCCACTTATTTTCTTCTTCTAAATCCAAGCACCTATAGCTAGTGTGTCATTGTTAAAGAAACGGAGGGAGTAGATAAAGGTAAAACTCTTCCATAGAAAGACCACTATTTTAGATGGGACATGTGTAATGTGACTATTGATCGATTTTCGACCTCCAATACGATGCAAGACAGAGACTAGAGCATACTGGAGAAAAGACTTTTGATACGTCAGTTAGTATATAAGTTGCCTTCTGCCGATCGACTTTGGCCCGTCAAGGCATCGAGGCTTCAAACCATAGGGTTAGGCCCAAGAATTATTGATTACTTCTGGAGAGGGGTACATATGCATTGGTAATTCATCACATTTTGGTCCCTTAAAATACTAGTTTCCAAGTAGGATAGTGTTGGAACGTAGTTCAATAGGCATCGATAGATTGTATCGGTGCTGAAACGTAGTTTCCAGCACCAATAATTTGTATCGGTAATTCAAATCTCCATTTCATCACCGCTCTACTTAGGCACCGGTATTTCAAGGGGTTGAAATACCTGTGCCTATGCTCTTTTGTACCGGTGCTAGTAAATAGGTGATCAATAAAAAATGAGCATCAGTTTTACAGGTGCTCATTTTTTATTTAAAATATTGAAATCAAGATATTTATAAAAACTTAAAAAATTAATGCACTAGAATATTTAAAAAGCGTCAATTGAATTTAGTGAATACTCAACAGTACTATTCTACTAAGGCAGTTAAAACTAACTCGTATCAAACTACACTAATATTTATACATAAAAAAGTTCTTCTAACCAAGGTAGCTAAATCTTGAGCTAGTGCTATTTCTTGAGCTTTGAGCACAACATATTGATATGCCTCTCTACCAGTCATATTATGATCTCTAAGCCTGCATTATCAATTGAGCATATGTAAGCATAAAATCAATCACAAGTGCAATAGTCCACCATTTTTAACATTAAAAGAAAGAAACAAGGTACACACTAACCTCTGTGTTTACTTCATCACCCCCTAAATGGAAGAACTTGAATGGAAATCTTTCATGTATGCTGCTCAGAAAAGAGTGTTGTTAGGGAGTAAGAAGCATCTAGAAGCCACACTAAATTTTGCTCGAGCATTCTATCAATTTGAAAAATGCCCACTCCAGAAAAATTTCCACATCAAATTTGCATGCACAAATTACTATTAAAAAAACCCACACATGGCCCAGATATACACATTATTCATGCTTGCCTACACACACTCCATACCACATACAGCATATACAATCACTCATAAGAACATATACACTGAATAGCACAAAGCACCTACACAACAACTCACGAAGAATCACAAAAATGAAAACACGTATTATAATCAAGGTACTAGATTGACTAGAGGCATAAAAATCAAAACCAAAAGTTAATATTTAATTTAGCAATCATTTTTTGGCAGAAGTACTACTAATTTATTCTATGTGTGTTTTAAGATAGCAAGAACAAATTGAGATGATTTCCCAGCCCAGTTGACAAGAATTCGAACTCGTACAACAAACCTCATTTTCAAATGCAATAAAAAAATAATAGAACTCCTCACATTTCATCAATAAAAATCAAACAAAAAATCAAATTAAAAAATAGAGAAACACGCATCTACCGTTAACCTGCATAAGTATAGCTTTACTCAATCTGCAAACTTGAGTTACCAAGAAACTAACTAATTCAAGAAATTGGAAAAAAACGAGAATTCAGATGGGCTAGTATGTGCCTGTGTGGAAAAAGGGAAAGGAAATGAAGAGCTTACTAGAAAGGGACAGAGAAAATCTCGGGTCGAGGTAGCACCGCTCTCGGCCTTTTCCATCTCTGAAAATCCAAAATAGATGACGTCGAGGATGGGGATTCGGTGTGTTCTGGGATGGGGAAGCCCTCGAACTCGTCCTTATCCCAGTACTAGATCGATCGGGAGGGCTTCATGACATTATCAATGGGGGGTGAAACGTCGTCAGATTGGGGGAGAGTTGTGGTGGAACTCTGTGCAGTTGGTGAGGGATGATGGGAGCAGGGGGTGGAGGGGGAGATCAGCAGGGAAGGTGGGGAGGGGATCGTTGTCTTTGACATCATCGTCGTGCGGCATGAAAGCCTTAAAGAGAGGCTAGGTAGCAGTGCCGACGGAGAGGGGGAGTATGGAGAAGAGGGTGATGATGTAGACGTAGGATGGTGGGAGGGACGATGAGTGTGGGTTAGATTTAGGGTCCATATTTAGTTTATTTAGTTCAAATTTTAATGGTTGAAATTCAATCAATAAAAGAAATAAATGGTTCAGATGAAACCAAGTTTGGTTATTTTAAAAAAATATATAGAGAGAGCACCGGTATAAAAGCAGCTGCTTAGCAATGCTTTAAATGGGGTACAGTTATTATTTTTTGGACCCAAGAGAAAATATGGAAAAAATCGGTAAGTATGGAGCACTGGTACAAATGTCAGTGTCTAAGTAACTGATACCAGTGCTAAGTCCAATATTTCAAAATTTAAACAATTCCACCAATATTTTGAACGAAAATTTAGAAAATTCATTTATTTATTCACCATAATGTAGCATCTGTATGAATGAAAAATAATGTCGGTGGTGGAGAATCACAAAATTGAAAACACCAAAACGCAATTAAATAAGAGACAATTGTGTGTTCGAAATTTGGGCTACAATGGGTGAACGGAAGCGCCACTCACATATTTATGGAATATTACACTATGGCTCAAAAATTTGTCACGGCATTATCATTTTCTCCAAAATACACAATATTTTTATTCTTCCATAAATATAGAAATAGAAAATAAATAAACAATTTGGTAAAATATTGGAAAACGCTATTACTACATGTTCTCAAGTAAATCAGAGTTGATTACTTAGAAGTTAGAAGTGAGAAAGAAAAATCGAAAAGAATAATGGATATGTTATTGGGCCTTATTTTTGATAAATATTCCATTATGGACTTGGAAAATAAAATAATTGTATAGGGTAACATTATGTTCGAGCAGATTTATGGAGTTACAGGTAAAGTTTTAATTTTTTGCACTTAGATCCCTCCAAGAAAGTTGGAGTTGTCGAATCACGAAATTGGTGACACCAAAATTATATTCAATAATATATAATACTGACTTTGCGATTTGGGCATGTATGGGTGAACGAAAAGGCCTCGAAAGTCAACATTGATTACTTTTTACACAGTCTTGGAAAATTATACTATGACCCAAAATTGTGATACCTCATTATCCATTGCTCCAAAATACATGGTCTTTGTTATTCTAGCCTAAATATAGAAATATAAAATAGATTATTGTTTGGTGAAATGTTGGAAAGTGCTATAACATGTTCTTGAGTAACATAGAGTTGAATATTTAGAAGTAAGAAAGAAAAGGATTACATATATGTTCTTGTGCCCGATTGTTGATAAATATTCCACTACAGACTCGGAAAATATAATGGGGTGTATAGGGTAGCATCACATTCGAGCGGATTTCAATTTGCAGTTACGAGTAAAATTTTACTTTTTGCACTTAGGTCTCTACAAGAAAGTTGGAGTTGTCGAATTGCGAAATTGGTAACACCAAAATGTAATTCAATAATATATGATTGCGACTTTGCAATTTGGGCATATATGAGTGTATGGAAGGTCTCAAAAGTCAACATTATTTACTTCTACACAGTCTTGAAAAATTACAATATGGTCCAAAATTATATTACCATGTTATCCATTACCCTAATATACACAATTTTTGTTAATCTTTCCTAAATATAGAAATATTAAATAAATAATTTGGTGGTGAAATGTTGGAAAGTGCTACTACGTGTTCTTAAGTAACTCATACCATAAACTTATTTTAAAGAGTAAATCATACCATAACCTTTTTTTTAAAAAAAAATCTATGTATCCAGCACCAATACTAATACCGATGTCATTGTCAACATATCACTGCTAGATTTTTTTCCCAACAAAATTTTACCCGCCAAAATTACTATTTCGGTCATAGGTACCGGTATTATCATCGGTATATGTTATTCATCCAAAACCGGTGCAGAAAATATTAAATTCAGACATTTTTTCTTCAAATGTACTGGTATCTGACACCGTTATTCAGTGTACCACTACTGCATTTATTTATAGGCACTGATATTTTGGTTTATTTGATATATTACCGATGTCTATGAAATTTCTAGCACCGGTATTTCTCTCCCAACACTGACATACTGGTGCATATTTACCTGTTTTCGAGTAATGGTTACTAAATTTGGTGGGGCT
Organism: Rubia peregrina; assembly: GCA_032355705.1. Lineage (NCBI taxonomy): Eukaryota > Viridiplantae > Streptophyta > Magnoliopsida > Gentianales > Rubiaceae > Rubia > Rubia peregrina. The sequence continues at coordinate 10,653 of JAULKK010288371.1, forward strand.
AAGGCTAAAGAGAAGGTCGAAATAAAGAAATCATCGCTCTTAATCAAACCTTTCAAATAGGGACAAGATTATCATCGCTCTGATCGATAGGTTTAATGCCTTAGAGGTTAAATAGAAAGAGATGGAAAACAAGTGTGAATCCCACACTCCATCAGTCCAACATGCTCTATTAAACTTCTTATTGAGAGTCATTGAGGCAAAGTATATGGCATGGGACAATATCACCACCCTTTGAAATAACATCGCTCTATTGGCTAGGTAAACCATTTCTAAAACTGTATGCATACAACTAGGTAAACACCTGACTACTATAGTTAAAGAGTGTACTAAACTCAGTTCATTTGGATGAACTTGCCTTAACCTAAGGCAAAACATTCCTACCGCTACTTGCGCCAACTTCCTTTTCCTTATCCAATATACATCATAGCGAATACTTCATACGATCGTAGGCAGGATGGCCACGTTGACCCTCTCGCTGCATCCTCTCCCAAATGCTCCATATAATAAGATTTCCAATCCTAAATTGAACAATTCTCTACATGCTCAAGTTGATACCTCATTAGTGCCACCGCTTTCTGATGTACATCCATAGGGCGATGTAGTTCAACAACCTCGTCCTCAATCTTCTTGACATAAGCTCACACTTTGGGCTTAATATCAAGAGTGGGAATCGTGGAGCGCTCATAGCCATTGGTTCACAGACGGATCTATTATTTTGGGCCAACTCTTGGTTCACAGCATCCAAGCTACGACCCTCCTCCACTAGCTCTTTGTTCATCTCTTCTAGTCTTAAGTTCAAAGAACCTTAGAATCATACTTGCACTTTCATTCAGAAGCATAAGCTCGTGACAAGTCCAGGTCATTTATGGTAGCCACCAGTTTTTCATAGACCTTATCGATGTGGGTCAAGTTCTTCTCTAAATAGAGACTTTTGCTCCAATTCAGCAACCTTTGCAGCCACGAATCGGCTCTAGTCTTTCTCTTGACTACGTAACCTATCAAATTCCATCCTCTGTTAAGTTTTTACCAACTCCCACTGCCTATGTACACACATCTTCTAGATCATTAATACATATATCCTTAGCCTCATTATTCTTATCCCGGGATGAGGCTAACTTTTTACATTTCTCTAGCACATCCCTCACACATTTACCCATGTTGCATATCCACCTTTCCCTGTGAAGTATCAAGTGAATAGTCTCTACACACTTTAAAACCTTGATCATCGAGTGAATCTTGGATAGACCCATCGAGGGTCACAACTTCATGATGCTCTGAACAGTCCTCCTTCTTTTGAGGTTCACCAAGCGGTACTCTGCTACAAGACCATACTCCAATCTTAGAAGGCAATTCCTAAGACATCACTAAGCCTATTCAAATTAGGCATCACTCTTGATCCATTCATGTGAGGGGAACTACAAGAGGTCAACCAAATAACAGCTACAACCAAACTTATTAAAAAAACTCACAGGCAAGTCTGACACTCCACAAAAATGAGAACACATATGGAGCTCCATTACCGGGTACAGTGACAACATAAGCACATGAATCACCTATACAGTACATGATAATTTAAACCAACCCACTAATTACGCAGAGATATTAAAATTAAAAGGAAGAATAGGAAGAATGAAAAAAGATATAAGTACCAATAGATACTCCAAGAGCAGAAGTCAAAACATTACTGATACATCACAGTCATTTCAGCCGAATACATCGTTCCTAACAAAGTAAAGGGCTTAGTTACAAAATTTCTTTTCAAGCTCAGGCTGAGAAGCAATCCGGTCATCAATCTGCATCGCCTAACCAAGTTCACTCTCTTCAGCAACATCATTAAAGGAAAGATCAAGTTGATAATCCACCGGGCATGGACGAAGCGATTCTAGACTCAGGGGTTGGCTCAAACCCTTTAGGTAGTCTATCAGGGGAAAGAGAGACCGTTATTAGCCACCTTTGCCTAGAAGATCATATCTATATCCCTCATATGCCAACAAATTCTCTTCTGTATCTCTGACAAAGTTGGCATCTTCTTCAGGAGCCAACAATTCGAACCGAGTATACACTCATACTCAAGATATCTACCAACACCACAGGCAGCAACAATGATTGCGTGATCATCTTGAAGAACCCTCATGTCTTCAAAATCATGATCAGTAAAGTCCACACAGCTGCAATGTATTTAGCCCCACACTTTGTAATTAGGAGTTCTCTTCGCATAGATGCACATTATCCTCTTCGGATAACCAGAGACTCCCCGAGAAGCCTTAAACTCATCCCTAAAACCATTAGCCTCTCTATCTTTAGTCTCTAAATCTTCCAGCTCCCGCAACCTTGGATAAAAGGTATTCAAAATGTTCCAAACCTATAAATAGAGTAAAATTTTACTCACGTTTCCCTAGAACACGCAAAATAAGGGCACAATAATAACAACGTTACTAACCATGGAATATTCTGAGTCAAGGTTAGATCACTAGGAAGCAAGATAAATATGCTACCACCATCATCATTGGTATTACTACGGAGGTTGCAACAAGAACGTTTCCGCTTCTTGGCTCGTTACAACTCATCGCCAATAACACCCTCAATAGAACCATCACACCTATGTGACGATGCATTGGTGGAACCAGGAGATCAAGAAAGGGGTGGCTGTAAAGGAGAGTAAAAAACTTTTGCACGCGGGAGGGGAGAGGGGGGCACGGCTGATGAACGGCCAGAGCAGCGTGGCACCGCGACGGAAGTCGGTCGGCAGAGCTGCTGCGAATAGCGAAGTGAAGAAGGGAGAAAAGGCAAAGCTATTCTGTCACTTCAATTGTTTCCGACTTTGAGATTTAATGTTTCTAGGGTTACCTATTGGGCTGGGGCCGATTGGGTTTTGACCCAATCGGCCTTTCTTTTTTCCTTTCGCCCAATGGAAACGACGTCATTTCACTTATCAAAACGACGTCATTTTGAT
>JAULKK010288388.1:0-13602 GCA_032355705.1 Rubia peregrina
GTAAAGATATTAACTGCCGAACACGTGTCTTGGATAACGTGCATAAAGCACTTATGCCAATATTAGTGGGACGGAGGTAGTATGTTAAAAGAAATTATAGGATACATTAGATATATGGAGGATTGGAACCCTAAGTTGGTGGAATTAGCTTGCATAGAACATGAGGGCAAGAAGGTTATGTGCATATATACTAGGGCTTATGGGCCGAGAAAACTGAGATTAAGAAGAAGAATTGAGGAGTGGCCAAAAGAACTAGGTGTGTTGAGCTCTGCAAGCTACAAGGCAGTGCATGTTAATGACCCTACGATTGTTGAGAGTCTGAAAGGACCGAGGAAATCACAACTACTGGTAATTGAGATTAACTCAGATGAGGATGAGTTGGAATCCAGGGGTGCTGGTCATGTTCCAACACAGGCTGATGATGTAGGGGTAGATGAGGTAGATATGGAGATTGCTGAAGAAGACTATGATGTGGGTGGTGGACCTGATCATGTTCCATCACTAGCAGAAAGTGAACATGCAGAGGAATTGAGAATATGAAAGTTCTGAGTTCAGAGGAAGAAACAAGGGAAGAAGATGTTCATGAACCCGAATTAGAGAATCTGGTTGGTGGAAGTTCTGAAGAGATGGATGTTGAGATCCCCGGTATGGAGAGAGTGGGAGATGAAATAATGTTTGAAGAGGATATTGAAGATAATGCTCAAACATCAGATCAGCATGTTGACTCTGAGACTGTTGATCTTGGACTTGATGATGTTCCAACATCAGGCCAAGACGGTATTGAAGAAATTAAAATTATTGACGGGGAGAAGAGTGTCCCTGGAACTGGTGCTCTAACACAGGGACATCCAGTGAAAGATCTTGATTATACTAGTAATGAGGTGTTAGATGAGTATATGCAGTCAATGTCGAAAAGATAAAAAAGGAAGGTGGCAAAAGTGGGAGCTGAGAGTTCAGCTCAACCTGAGAAGAAAAAGAAAATAAAGAAGGAACCAGGGCAAAGGTCTATGAAAGCTCCATCAGCGGGAGATGCCTGGAATGGATATTTTTTCAATGAAGACTGTCAAGAGAGTTGGGATACAATCAGTGAAAGGAATATCATCCCAGAAAGGTCATTGGATTTGGAGACTTACAAGCCTAGTGGCTTTAAAGCTTTTATGGAGTACTTGGGATATTCCAATGCTGCTACAATCTACAAGGGCAGAAAGCCTATATGTTGAGTCTCAATGGTATGGATGAACATATATCCGTGGCAAAGTGATCAGTTTTTCAGCTGAAAAGATCAATGACAATCTTGGTCTGACCACTCCTAATTTTACTGGACCGTATGCAAAGGATCTGGAACTGAAAAATGATGAGATTCTGTATGAGATCTCTGGTGGGAAGGTATCCCAGTGGCCTACTCAATGAAATGCTGCCATGTCAAATCTTACAAGCAGGTATTTCTGTCTCTCCCAAATAGCCATAAACTGCTGGTTACCATCCTCAAACACCTCAGCTCTGATGCGCTCCCGTCGTCCACAAATACCCTGTGAATTGGGACATTTCCAATCCTAAAAATGATGACCACAGGGTCATTATGAGGCAAAATGTTAAGAACCACATCCTCTTTGCTAAACGTTATCGTCTCATCACAACGAAGTCTTTTATTAGTAGGTTCTTGTGGTGGAGAGTATCTAGCCTTGGCTTAGACAGAGCTTTAGTTGATCCATGGATCGATAGGAATACTTTCTTTGGGGAATCATTCACCAGGTCCTCTTCATAATCCACTGCCACTGTCATTTTTAAATTCATGCTCCACGTATTCATCGCGCCCTGGTTTTTTTCCATGGTATTTCCCACTTTGTTGGCTTCGTTGTACTGGCTTCCTCCATCTTCCTTTATGTATCGGCTCAAATAACCATTTTGCAAATTCTCCTCTATTTTCCTTATCAAGTTTCTGCAGTATTCGATGTCATGTCCATGGTCCTTGTGAAAGGCACAATAGTATTCCCTAGATCGATTGTCTGGTGGTGCTATCACTGGCATAGGTTCAAAAAACAACTCCATGTTCGCCTGCCAAATCTCCTTTTGCGACTTCATTACAGGAGTTTCTGGAAAATGGTGTCAGTTGTGCCCCCAATTCTTTTCCCTTGAATGAGATATTTCCTTTTTCATTTTTGAAAAAATCCTCTCTGTGGATCTTCCATTATCCCCTTTTCACCTCGCTCGCATTCTATCTTGCAGTTGTTTGCTTCTTCAGTGTGCATATACTTTTCAATCATTTTCTGCAATTCTCTTAGGTTCTCAGGCATGTTTTTTGTGAGTTTCTTGTAAAATTATCCGGATCGCATGCCACCCGTGAATGTGCCTAGTGATGATTGGAACGACAGATCGCAAACTTGCAAACTTTTGGTAACAAATCTATTGTGGTAATCTGCGAGGCTTTCATCACTTCGCTAGGTTATGTTGTTTAATTCTGCTATTGTTCTGGTAAATTTCTACTTTTGATATAAGCAGCCTAAAAACAAGTCTGATAATTGTGCCCAAGATCGAATACTTCCACTCAGTAGGTTATCGTACCATGTAATCGCTGTCTGAGATAAGAAAATAGAGAAAGCTTTGCAAACTAGTTTAATTTCTGCATCGCAAAATTGCAAACTTATTGCAATAAGAATGTGAGAAGATGCAACAGTAGATTGAAATCTTTTGGCATCTTGAAATCGCAAAGATGCAGTGCTAACGGTGACTTGTCTTTATCATCTTCTGCCACTATATCCCTTAATTCTTCTTCGTAATTAAGGCTCCCATGCTTTTGACTTACTCTTTTGTTTCTTTTTGGGAATTTTGGTTTGACAGTGGCTAAGAACAGGTTATAAAGATGCTCCCTATTTGCTTCTAAGAAAGTTGTGAAAGCTCTTCTTTCATTTTCTCGATTTGCATTGGGAGATTTAGCTTCTTCTTTGTTGTGTTGTGATCCCGCACTTTACTGGGAACATATTCTTGATCTTGACTAGGATGCATACTCTTGTTACGCCCAGCTGTTCGTTCTTGTGTATGATGATTCTGGCTTCTGTCTTTTATGGTGAAAACCATGGCCCTCATGAAGGGAATACCAGACTTAAAAAAGAAAAAAAACTGTACCCATAGTCGGCACCAATGATGTTGTATTCCCGGTCAGGCTAGATGACTAATATCTACCGTAGAGTCAGCGTGAACCTACAAGAAGGGTTTGGGAAGTGATTCTTGGGAAAGAGCTCCAACGATCAAGTCAGTTTCTTCATTAAGGGAATTGGTATTTCTCAGTTCAGTGCCACTTACCTGAGGCAGTGTTGCTCTCCTTATATTTATAGTGGGTTGCAGTCATGGCTCATCATTTGTAGGGTTTAAGACCGTGGGTTGCATCGTGGTTGAGTCTTGGACGTGACTCCGCCTTTCTCGGTTCATGGTTCAGTCCTCTTGGACATGACTCCACCTTTCTCGGTTCGTGGCCGAGTATTCTTGGATATGGCTTTGTCTTTATCGGTTCGTGGCTGAACCTTGGGATGAGCCTAAATGCCAACAACTTCTAGTTTATGAGCCAGGTACACACCAGAATATGAAAAATGAACCATTTAAAACTATTTTAATGATTTGAAAAAATTAACATTTTTTCCGTGGTAAGATAAAAACAGGGGGATTGGGGGAGGGTGTACATTGGTCATTAGGCAGCCCAACAATCAACACTCTGGCACCAAAGCATTCCACATTTTGCATGCTAGGTAGTAGAAAGTAAAAACACAAAGATATCATAAACAATTTCAGATGAACCAGTACACTGAAGAAGGGATCAAAAAATTAATGCAGATGATATTCACAATCTAAACCAATTATTCAAGCAAATCTGGTAATCACAATCTGCCAAAGCTTATCAACTGCCAGTACTGATAAACAAAGAACATGATCATCTCTGCCGCATTTTAAACCACGTCATTTTCACTTCAAAACCCATTCTCTGTTGAAAATTGAAATGAAAGATTGCATCAAAATATGCGCAGACATTAAACTGCAGAACGCACAATCAGACGAACACAACACAAAATACACAAGGAGAACAAACCACAATTATATATAGTTCAAATCGACATTCAAGAACAAATAATCCGGAATGAATACATATAACCTGCGGGGTTCTAGGTCGTTGAGTTTCGCCAGCTGAAATCCGGTTCCTGTCGGCAGGGAGGGTCTGATTCCGGCAGCAGAACGGCAGATGGATGCCCATTTTCCTTGTAACTCGAAATGACCCAAATTAGACCCGCGATTTTTGAAGAAATGAAAATTGAAAGTTGAAACTATTTCCAATTTTTCATTCACAAAAATAGTGCAACCAAACAACCTGCAGAGTCTTCAATCTTCTACGTTCTGCCATAAAATTAATTGGTTAAAGAGATTTTATCGATACAACCAGCGGCGGAGATAGGGGGCGAGCCGGTGCGACCACCTCCCAAACCTCCGGTGACTTGGGTAATATACCCCTCCCACCCCAGTCCCGTCCTTCCATGCCCTGTCCAACCCTGTCCCTCCTGAAAATGTGGGCTAGTTCCGGCCACTGGATAAAACAAACCTATAATCAAACAGAAAAAAAGAGTGAAGAAAATGAAGAACTCGTACATTGTAGCAAGTTGCAACATCGTATCAAAATTAAGAATGAATTAAGAGGGACCCTTAGAATGAATTAAGAAGATCGACATGAACACCTGACATGCACAGGCACAGCGGATTGGGCGACCACTTGGGACACACTATGTGGATCCTACTGAATGACCACGTGAAGATAGTGTGGCTTTCTTTCTAATGCCACGTGAACGTAGTTTGAACAAATAAATTCTGTGAAATATCTTAGAAAGTATGCCTGGTTTATATGGATCCAACGTTACAGGTTTTAAGTGGATATAAGGGTTCCAAGCATACTGTGTGGGATATATTGGTCAGGAATCCACGGCAGGAATCCAAACACGTACCAAAATATTATGATAAATTAAAATGGTTTGATTTCGATTACTTTAATCCTTTCACTGAATGGTTCTATTATTTTTCTTTCATGTAACTATCAGCCTTAATGCCTGCCATTTTATAAATAAGAGACATAACTTTGTAAACATTTTATCGAAGAACCAGTTAGATTAAAAAACATTTGGATACATACCGTGTGTAATTTGTTGGATAGTTTGGAAACAAAGATGTTCTTCACTGTATAAAAACAAAAAGACAATTTGGATACAATGATCCTACAATTGAACAAGATGCTGGTGGACATTTTTACTATCCACACTCAGGTTGTATATTCTGATTGTGATACTTTGATGTTAAAGGGATTAATACCACAAAACAGAGCACCAAACCTGAGAGTTATTAAGGCATACAAGTGGGAACCCCCAGACTTAGGATATTCGCTGAACTCGGATGCCACCTTCTCTCATTTATCATACTCTAAAGATGGTCTTATTGTTAGAAAACATGATTATTCAGTGCAGATGACAGCTGTAGACAACATCTCACGGGATAAATCACCGCTTGAGGCAGAACTTATGGCAATCAAATCAGGTTTGAAACTATGCGTACAGTTGAAATTCACCCCCCTAATTGTAGAAACTGATTCCATGCAGGCGGTGCAAATGTTAAACACGGGAAGAAACATTCACTGGAAGATGAAGCAGTTGTACTGGGACATTACAAGTGAAGCTCAAACCATTCAAGTTCAATTCTGCCATGCATATCGACAACAAAATCAGGTCACACACGAGTTGGCACACACGGCTCTTCAGGAAGACATCCAACAATTGAAAAGGTACCATCCACATGAACTGAATCAAAAAGTTCGTGCTGCTATCTCTGCCGATCAAATGAGACTTCCAAGCATTAGAATAGAGGCGGAGTGAGGATTTCTACTTGATACACCATGTAAATAGCAATCTTATCTTTTTGCTGAGGGTTTTCATAGATTGTCTTGGCTAACAAGTGTTAACACAAGGGGTGGAGGCATTTCGTTGGAGACACAATCTGTCGGAAACAACACAAATCCACACCGTGGTGATGTGAATTTTAGAATTGGTTAATGAGATATGAGATCATCGGATTCACCATTTTGTAACATACCTATTGATGGCTAGGGGGGGGGGGCAATGCATACCCCCACCCATTGGGTGGTTTCTAATTAAAAAAAAGATTAAAAAACATTTGATAAATACTAATTTAGTGAGTTTGATTCTGGTTAGTTAACTTATTTTCAGTAGAAATAAATCCAGTTTAATAGAAATAAGTTAAGTGAGCACAAATAAGTTCAGCTTGACAAAAATAAAATCAGTTTTAACAGCGGTGAATGATTTGGCAAAAGCAATTGATGTTTGTGCAAGGTTCTCTAGACAGGATTGAATTTCGATGAGCGTGCTATCCAATTCATCAAAGATGTCACACCACAAATGCAACAATACACAAAGTACACCCTTAACATACATGGCCATGTTATAGGAGGGAAATATCTGGAAATGAATTGTATTGGATTAGACAAAAGGAGAATATTCAGTATTCTTATACAGAGATACAAGGATAAGTACTATGATTCCTTGAAAAAAAAGGTTAATCTTACTGGAGAATCACGCTAGCTAAGCATGTACTAACCTTAGTAGCATTCTATTCGTTGGGCATATTTCGCATACCAAATAGCATTCTCACCAAACTTGGCAAGATGACAACTTCATTCATCCAGGGAGGAAAGATAGAAGGGAGATCAATCCATTGGAAAGCTTGGAAAAAAGTGACAATCAAAGAAGAAAGAGGCCTAGGATTAAGATCAGCGTATGAGATGAATAATGCTTTATTAGAAAAACATGCGTGGAAGATAATGACAGATGAAAACAATATGCTAGTAAAAACTTATAGGGTAAAATATCCGGCATACAATCCCTTGAAGCGGAGAATCTTGGGGTGGAAATCCATATTATGATACAGAGACATCATCACGGAAAACCTAACATGAAGAGTAGTGTGAAAGGATGTATTTTCCGTAATGATTCTGGTATTACTGATGAGAATAAATAGAATATAAAGGTAGACTAGTACTAGTATAACTCTAGTCTAGTCAGCAACTCAATCCATAAAAAAAAATCAAATCTAATCATCAACTTGATGTATTCTAACCCTCCCTCAAGCGAAGCGTCGAATGCTCGCCGACGCAGAGCTTGGACCTGAAACACTTGAACAGTAGACGGGAAGGTCTTTGGTGAAGAGGTCCTCAATTTGGAGAGAAGTAGGAACATGAGCAACTTGTAGCTTGCCGGAGGTAACCAACTCTCGAGCAAATTGATAGTCGATGTTGATGTGCTTCGCCTGCTTGTGAGCAACTGGATTCTGATCCAAGAAGATAATGCTACTATTGTCACATAACATCAACGGAGAACCATACAAGGGAACTGGAAGATACTGGAGCAAGTGAGTCAGCCAAAAAACCTTTGAAGCGGTGTTGGCCAGAGCACGATACTCAGATTTGGTGCTAGAATGAGAAACAATAGGTTGTTTCTTGGCACTCCAAGAAACAAGGTTCCAACCAAGAAAAAAGGTTATCCATAGGTGGATCGACGAGTCTCCAGACAGCGAGCCCAATCGACATCGGAATACCGCAACACCTTGGGAGAACTAGCAGACCGAAAAGTGAGACCAAAGTGGAGTGTACCTCAAACATAGTGTAGAATCTGTGTAACAACAGCAAAATGATCGTCTCTAGGGTCCTGAAGATAATGGCTGACAGTGTTGACCGAGAATGCCAAGTCCGGACGAGTGATGGTTAGGTACTGAAGAGCCCTTACCAGAGAATGATACAATGTCGGATTCCAAAATGGTGGACTGATCAAACTATGCAACTGAGAACCTGTCACAAATGGTGTAGAAACTGGAACAACATCAGACATCCCGACATGAGTGAGAATGTCTTGAGAATACTTTGCTTGACCAAGAAGTAAGCCCGACGAAGTAGGTGAAACTTCCAAGCCAAAAAATAGTGAAGGGCGTTTAGGTTCTTGATTGTAAACTCTCGATGTGTCCGATCAATGATCCCCGCAAAAGAATAAACAGAGAAGTGTCGACCGAGCTGTGCTGGAAATCAAGTTGAGTCAAATAAGTGCTGAATTGCTAAAACCACGCTTGAAGGGCTCGCTTTAGACAATAAATAGCCTTCCGCAAGCGACAAACATAATCCGGATGAACAGGGTCCTTGTATCCAACATGTTGCTTCATATAAACTGGAGCATCAAGGATGCCATTGAGAAAGGCGTTCTTGACATCCAGCTAATGAAGCGGCCATGAACCCATAGTAGCAATGGTGAGAATGTCCAAACATTGTAGGCTTTGACCACATAACTGAAGGTGTGATCAAATTCAAAACTCAAAATCTGAGAGAAACCCCGTGCGACAAGGTGAGACTTGTAGCAATCAACCGTGACATCAGGACGATGCTTCATCCGATAGACCCATTTAAAGCCAATAATGTTGACATCTGATGGGCGAGGAACTAAGTCTCATGTGTGCTGACCACAAATAGCTGTTATCTCCCCATCTATAGAAAAAACCCAAGATGGACCTTAAAGAGCGGAGCGATAATTAGTGGGTTTGGACTGAGCAAGTAGAGCCGCAATTAGTCCATGAGCAACAATATCCGAATAATTCTTGTGCTGAATAGCTTAATTCGTCAATCGAGTGGCCATGCGATGAGTGCAAGCCCGGGAAGGAGATGTCAGAGGAGTGGGACTGATCGAGAAGAATGGTGAAGAAGAAACCGAGTTGGGCGGGGAATGAGCAGGCAGATTGGTCGATGGGGAGGTAGGGGGAACCGGTTGGGGTGTAGGTGGCAGATCAGTGGCACAAATGGAACACGGTGCTGAAGAAGATGGTGTATGGGCCGAAAGTGGAGGAGGAGTAACACCGTCTGGATCAATCAGTGTAGGAGATGCCACTGTGGAAGAAACATGACTATCAGCTGATGCATCAGCGGGATCCAAAAAAGTAGAGACATCCAGAGATAGTAGAGATATGGAAGTAGAATCATCGACATAAGGGAAGGAAGTGTCTTCAAACCGAGTAAGTGTGGTAACTTACATCTTTCCAGACATAGGATCCAAACATCGATATTCCTTGTACTGGGAGCTGTACCTAAGAAAGACACAAGGCAAGCTGCGAGGAACGAGTTTGTGAGCTGCATATGGCAAAGATAAAGATACACAGGATAATCAAACATATGGAATAGGAACTCGACCATTAATAACTTCATATGGTGATCATCCTCCAAGAACAAGAGTGGGCCGCCGACTTATGATATAAGCGGCTGCGGAAAATGAGTGAGGCCAGTGAAAGAGAGGGATATAAGAGTGGTATAGCATAGACAGGCCCATCTCAGCAATGTGGTTGTGCTTGCGCTCAGCCCGACGATTCTGCTCAGAAGTATACGGGCAAGAAATCTGATGACAAATGCCCTTTGCCTGAAAGTGAGAGTGTAACCAACCATTTACGAACTCATTCCCCTTATCACTCTGAAACATCTTAATGGTGGAATAGAACTAGTTCTCCACAAAAGCCACAAACTAGCGATAAATATCCCCAAAAATATATTTTTACTGCAGTGGGTAAAATCACGAGAGTCAAGAATGATCATCAATAAAAATAGCATAGTAGGAGAAACCATCAGCAGATAAAATAGGAGAGGGATCCAATAAATTACAATGAACTAGATCAAGTATCCTAGAAGCACGTTTATCATTTGAATGAAAAGATAAACGCTTCCCTTTAGACTTTTCTCATGCATCACAAAGGGTAAGTTTGGGAAAAACTAATATGACCGATAAGGATCCAGAAGCTCGCAAATGAGAAATAACGGAATGAGGAACATGATCAATTCTAGCATGCCAGATTTTATAAAGACGCATGCGACTTATTTGATTCCACAGTAGACAACAAAGCAGATGCACCATAGTCTAAAACATAAAGACTATCTTCAATATGACCATGACTCAGGGTTTAGTGATTTCATGCCGAATAATAAAAGAGTGATCATCAAAGCAAAAAACACATTTTAAATCCCGAGTTAACTTGCTAATCGAAAGTAATTTTTTAGTGATATCAGACACAATAAGCACATCATGTAGGGATAAAGATTTTGAAATATGAGAATCACCAATATGAGTTGAGAACCATTACCAACAGTGATAATGCCACGACCATTATAGGGTGTCACATAATCAACAACACTGGGAGACGATGCCATATGTTTGGTGACGCCTGAATCTATAATCCACTTTGAACCATAGTGCTTATTACCACCAAAATGGGCCATACTACAAAGTAGAAAAAAACCAATATAGTTGACAGCTCGGTCAAACTGAAGAAAAGTGGTGCACAAATGAAGGCTGATGGACGCGTGAGGCTAACACGCGAGTGATGTTCCGCATGAGTGAGGCCATGCGCGAGTGAACTACTATTGGCGGACGTGTGAGTATGACGCGCTGAGAGGGATTCATGAATCTGACATAAGAGCAGCAATCTTCTTTCTTCACTGCAATTGATACCAGAATCGCCAAAGATTGTTCGCTAGACACTTTAGAGTGATATCCCAAAATTCGAGAATGCTGATGGCGAAGGAAGGACAGTCGAGAAGACGAGTTGCTGGTTTGAACCTTTGTCGCTGCTGGAATCAGATGACGCCGTAGATTAGGAGATGCCGCAAGAACTGTTGGAGAATGCTGACGGACTGGACTCACCAGAAATGGGAATCCAAGAGCACTGCCACTCACCGACGGTCTGGACACGATAGACTAGAGAACAAGAACCTCAACCGCAAAAAAATTGAGAGGGAAGCGGCGTCGGAGAATGAAGCGGAATAAAACTGGTTGTTCCGATGAAGGAAGCAATCACCGGAGGCTGCCAAAATTTGAACGGAAAAAAGTGAGGAGGGGGAGGATTCGGTTGCCAGAAAAAGGTGAGGAGGAGGATTCGGTCGCCGGAAAAAGGTGAGGAGGGGGAGGATCCGGTCACCAAAAAAAGGAGAGAAAGATGGTGGCCAGAAAAAATAATTAGGGTTTAGGTTGGATCAGAACTTGCTCTGATACTATTAAATGATTTATTTTCCGTAATGATTCTTGTATTACTGATGCGAATAAATAGAATACAAAGGTAGACTAGCACTAGTATAACTCTAGTCTAGTCAGCAACTCAATCAATAACAAATCAAATCCAATCATCAAATTGACTTATTCTAACATAGTGAATGGGAACAACATCAAGATATACTATTAACGGATTCCTAACCAGCAAAATCTAGCAGCTCAGAACTCAGTACTTTGGTCGGCAACGAACCTTACAGTTGTACATCTAATAAACCTGAATCAATCGTGGAGAGAAACACTAGTTCAGGCTATCTTCCAACACTGGTTAGCCCTCGTATACTAACTATACACTTAAATGAATCACCTAGCGGAAACGATCAAGCTCTGTGTAGACTAATTAAGGATGAATGATACATAGTCAAGAAGGGATACCATGTTGCAATTAATAATTTTCAACCTTCCACATCCTATCTAGTGGTCACTACAGGTATGGAGAAAATGTGGTGTATGATCTGGAACCTGAAACTCTCACAAAAGATTTTGGTTTTCTTATGGATTGTAATCAATAATTTTCTTCCAAAGGAGTTGATCAGAAAAATGAGAAATTTAACTCCAAATAGAATATGAACAAGATGCGAACAAGAAGAGGAGAGCAACTCACTTTTTTTGAAGATTGTGCAGTCTCCGAGAGGATTTGGAGAGCATCATCACTAGGTTTCAAATTCAGCCAAGGACAATGAGTGGAGTTCACAAACTGGTTTTATGACTGGTTGCATAATACTCTAGGAGTAGACGAAATTCAGCTTTCGATTTTCATTATGTGGGAGATATGGAAAACCCACAAAAAGAAAGCAATTCAAAATGATAACATAGATCCAATTCAAAGTTGGAAGAAGGATAGAGATTCATATATCATAAATAAAAGATACATGACTAGGGGGTAAAAGAGGCTGCTAGATTTGGAATCAACACAAGAAGAAAAAGAATAAATTCCTTAATCTCAACTCTCCCAACAACAATAGAATACAAATATAATTTTAACAAATCAAGTTATAATCTATACAGACTCCGTCAATCTAGAAAAATCAATCTCCGAACATGAGCTCGTGCCATGGGAAATCAAGAGCCTTGTTCTTGAAATAAAAAAAAAATTGCAAATGTAATTTTAACTCTTTCAAGTTGAAGAAAATACCTAGACATAGACTATATAATGAGCATAATAGAGCTCTACAACTAGGAAGAACAATTTGTAATAACTCTTTTGAGTAGCTATTAGTTTTTAATTTTTTTTTAAAATCAGCTCTAACAAGATCTTTGGTTCAACTAATAATCAATGTCACTCAGTGTCGTTCATTATGTTTGATCCAACGAAATTCAATTCTATTTTACAAAATCCAGTTCACTTCACCCCAATTTGGTCTGGTTGAGTTTACTTCAGTTAGTTCACTCCAGTTTAATTCATTTTGGTCTAATTCGATCCAGAACATTCCAACAAAGTTAATCAAGTCCAGTTCAACCCGATTCAGTTTGCTTTAGTTCAGTCCAGTTCAACTTTGTGTCTGTCCCGACTTGTTTTTCATATTCATTTTTTCATTTTCGAGAAATAAGTTCAATGCAGCAAAAATAACTTCAGTTCAACAGAAATATGTTAAGTCTGGTTCACTATGGTTCGATACAGTTGAGTCAGGTTCACTCCGGTTTAGTTTCATTTAGTTCAATCCACTTATATTTAGCTCGGTCTAGTACATTTCATTCAACATTCGTTCAATCCAGTTCAACATAGTTGACTCAGTGGAGCGCTGTGGCGATGGCATTTGGGTTTTGACGGAGGAGATGGACGGACGGACGGAGGCGAGCGGTAGCGCTGGCATTTAGGTTTGGTAGGAGGGGCAGTGGTGCTTGCAGTTAGCCTTTGGGTTTTGACGGAGGCAGGTGGTGCTGGCATGACGGAGGAGATGGATGGCCACTGGCACATTTATTTTTGGAGTTTTAATTATCGGAGATTTATACGGATACCTACTCAAATAAATAAGGTTATATTTGTATACTGCCCATTAAAAAAATACCATGTTGAACTCCAAAATGAATCTCGTGGTACTCCCTCCATTTCTGGCACATCACTTTTGAGTGTTAGAATTTAGGAGATGCTAAATGAGTGGATGAAATTGAATTGAAAGAATTGAATGAGTGTTAGAATTTAGGGGATGGCAGTGGGGCGGGTTGGTTACGGGTTATGGTACCTCCATACCCATACTCACCTAAATTTTTTGTGCTCATCCCCGCCCCATTACCCATGGTGGGTATGATATTAAAATTCATCCCCGCCCCAATGGGTATAACATAAAATCCACCCCCGCCCCATCACCCATCTGGATATCCATACTCACCTCATACTCACCGTACCCGCCCACCTGAATATCCATATCCACTTAAAATTCACTTCATTTCATAATTCGGTTTCAGTTTGAAACTGAATTCAAACCAAATAAACCAAATA
>JAULKK010288399.1:0-13602 GCA_032355705.1 Rubia peregrina
ATTGATTTTTTGGGAGACTGTGTTCTCACTACTGCATATTTGATTAACCGGACATCGACGAAGCAACTCAATGGTCGTACACCATTTGAGTTACTCTACAGACACACTCTCAACTACAAGCTTAGGTCTTTGGTTGTTTGAGCTTTGCTTCATACATTCCCAGATATCGTGACAAGTTTTCTCCAAGAAGTCGACTTCTCGGGTACCCTGCTAAAAAGAAAAGGTTATCACCTTTATGATTTGGAATCACGGACCTTCTTTAACGGTAGAGATGCTGATTTTTATAAAGACCAGTTTCTATTTGTTGTGCCATCCATACCTGTTCGGACTGCACAGTCACAAACTGACACTTGGTTAAAGGATTCTTCGTCATCGCCTCCAATAGTGACTACTAGGGCAACACCACCTCACCTCCGGCATCACCTCCGCCGGCGCCAGATACCCTGCTTGCCAGATGCATGCCGCGGCCCCCGACATTGATCCCTAGCTATCGTTTCTACCAGCACTGCCAAATGCTCCACCACATGATGCAGCTTCTCCGCCGCATGTCTCAGTCTCCCTGTCGCCTTCTGCGGTTGTCCCCCCACCTGCATTACCTGTTCTGCCCTCACAATCTGTAGTCGACTCCATCTCCAATGGCGCCTCTTGCAGACGACTTACCCCCTTCCCGATAGAGTGCTTGCAATTGTCGACCTTCTGTTTATTTAGTTGACT
Organism: Rubia peregrina; assembly: GCA_032355705.1. Taxonomy (NCBI): domain Eukaryota; kingdom Viridiplantae; phylum Streptophyta; class Magnoliopsida; order Gentianales; family Rubiaceae; genus Rubia; species Rubia peregrina. The sequence goes on from JAULKK010288399.1 coordinate 715, forward strand.
ATGTCTGCTCTATTTCTGTTGTTAACACCCCCCTCCCTCACGCACAACTACATTATCCCTAAGTGTTCTCTCTCCTTTAACTGATTATGTACATTGCGATAAATTTTCTAGTACGCATTCTAGATCTTTGGGTGCAGTAACTTCTAGTGCAGATCTCACCACTTACTCTGAGGCATCAAAGCATGTTCATTGGCATGATGCTATGGCTGATGAAATTAATGCTCTTGAGCGCAATAAGACATTGACCTTGGTTTCTCTACCTCTGGATAACACTGCGATTGGATGCAAATGAGTTTATCATACCAAGTTCAAGTCTAATGGTACCATTGAATGTCACAAAGTTCGTCTGGTAGTTCTTGGAAATTTTCAAATTGAAGGAATTGATTATACTGAGACATTTTCTCCTGCTGCGAAGATGGGTTCGGTTCACTTATTATTATTTTTTGCAGTCATTTGTGATTGGGAACTTCATCAAATGGATGTGCATAATGCTTTCTACATGGTGATCTACATGAGGAGGTGTTTATTCGCCTTCTCTCATGTTATCCTTCCCCCTGGACAAGCATGTCGCCTTCATAAATCTCTTTATGGTCTTCGGCAAGCTTGTCGTAATTGTTTTCCAAATTTGCCTAGATTTTATATGCATTTGGATTCGTTCAGAGTAAATTAGATTACTCTATTTTTTCTTTCTCTCGTGGTTCAGTTTCTATGCATGTGTGATTGTCTATGCGGATGATTTGGTTATTGTTCGTAGTTCTTCGTCGCTCATCTATGAATTCAAGAAATACTTGAGCTCTTATTTTCACATTAAAGATCTTGGTCCACTTAAGTATTTCTTGGGTATAGAGATTTCTAGAAGATCGGGTGAGATGTTTCTTTCACAATGAAAATATGCCCTGGACATTTTATCTGATACGTATTTATCAGTTTATAAACCAACTGATTTTCTTATGGGGCAACAACATGACCTTGCGAGTGTTGAAGGTCCCCTTTACAAGGATCATATACATTATAAGTGCCTGGTTGGTTGCCTTATATATCTTACCATTACTCACCCTGAGCTTAGCTATTCAGTTCATACGCTTGCTCAGTTTATGAAGTCTTCTTGTGTCCCTCACTATCAAACTGCGATTCGAGTTTTCCACTACTTGAAGAGTCATGGGGGTCAAGGTTTATTCCTCTCTTTACCTAGTTCTTTACACTTGACTGCTTATTGTGGTTCTGATTGGGCTGCATGCTCTATTACACGATGCTCTCTTTCTGGGTACTTTGTGATGACCAGTGATTATCCAATTTCATAGAATACCAATAAGCAACCTATGATTTATCATTCTTCTGTTGAAGCGGAGTATCGTGACATGGTTATTACTTGTTGTGAGTTGTTGTGGTTTAAGTCTTGGCTTTGGGACTTAAGTGTTGTGCATTATGCTCCTATGCGACTATTTTGTGACAGTCAATCTGCTCTTCATATTGCGGAAAATCCAGTGTTCCATGAACTAACGAAGCATATATAGGTTGATTGTCAATTAGTCCGTGATCTTGTACAGTCTGGTACTATTGTTACTTATCATATCCGCACGTCTGATCAACCTGCGAACCTGTTCACTAAAGCTCTCGGACGGAATTGGTTTCATTCACTACTTGGCAAGTTGGGCATTTCTGATCATCATGCTCCAACTTGAGGAGGAGCATTAAGGAATATAAATATTAATTGTAACTGTAATTAGATTATATTTCATTTTCCTTTTATGTATAGGTCTTTTGTACCTCTATATAATGTACCGCAGATCATGAATACAAACACACATTATTCTCATTATGTTCTACATATTTGTACCGCTGATTCCTCGTCGCCGGTGATTTCTTTTCTATTTGGCAGGATGGTGTTGAAGGTTAGAGGAGGGGTGGTGGCGGGCGGGAGCTGGTGTTGGCTGGTGGCGAGAGGGGAGGGGGGAGGGGTGGTGGTGAGCAGGAGATGGTGGTGGCGGTGGGCGGCGGCGATAGAGGCAGCATGTTTAGGGTTAGGGTGTTTGAAGTTGAAGAAGAAGTAGCTGAGGGTTAGGGGTATAATGGTTATTAGATTTTTAGTTTTGAGCTTAGGGGTATTTTTGTCTTTTCATAAATGTTCAATGCCTGACTTTTTTCGATCAATGCTGGAATAGTTCAATTAGGGTAAAATTGCACATTTTGACTAAAACATAGGGTTACTTCTACACTTTCAAGTGTTACAAGGTCATTCTTGCAGTTTCTCAATCTTATAGGGTAATTTTTACACTTTTCCCAAAAAACAAACCTCTTCCTAAACAGTCCTCTTCTGCAGGCACGTAGTACTTTATCAATGAAGGTTGTAAACGGATGTTTTTTTTTTACTTCTCTAGTTGAGTAAAGAGTTGATTATGAATGAAGAGAGTGAACAAACTTCAAAAAAGAAAGAAGAAAAAAAAGTTGACGATAGAAAAGAAGACTAAGGGAGTATTCTCAAAGGAAATTTAATTTGTGTCCTGGTAAACAATCAGCATAAACAATTGAACATTCGTCACTGTAGCCGAAATTGCTTTCAGTTTTCACCGTACACACGACGAAGAAGAAGAATTAAGGGTCCAATTTAACAAATTTATAGTAATCCAGGCCCAGCTAGCTAGTCCACACGAGTTTTTACCGAAATTTTAAAAAATTGAACAGTGGAGAAAGTACCGCATCTCAAGTCTGGCGATTGGCGTCACGGACAACGTTTTTCACACAATTAAACAATCAATCGATATTCTCAGAAAAATGCTTTCTTTTTCTGAGGTCCCACAAATCCTTCACTAGCTGCTAGTTGGGTCCTCCCATATCGTTATTAACTCGGTTTAATTTATTTAAGGTCCACATTCTTTACCATTTTAAACTTTCCAATTTAATTTTTTGGAGTTAAAAATACGTTACTTTATCTATTATTGATATACTAGCAGGACTACCACGGTCCACCGCACAACGCGCGATATTATTAATTAAAATATTAGGACTAAGTTTTATGTACATTTTGTGTCTTACATTTAAATTGAAAATAAAGTTATTTAAAATTTTAAATTTTAGTCATCTAAAGAAAACTATATGAGTTATGAAATAAAATAATTAATTTAGTATAAAAATCGTTAAATATTGGATTTTTTAGTGATTTATATAAAGATATAGTATAAGATATTTATGGTTTTCAATATATCTTTCGAAGTTATATACTTTAACAAGTTATGATTGATTATATATAGAAAATAATTAAAATTAGTAACATATTATAATATTAGTATGTTATTTTTAGACAACTTGGGTTTAAGTTAGTCAAAATGACTTCAATATCTCCGACGACAGCATCAAACAAACAATTTCTATTATATGTATTTTAACAAGTTATGATTGATTATATATAGTAAATAATTAAAATCAGTAACATATTATAATGTTAGTGTGTTATTTTTAGACAATTTGGGTTTAGCTTAGTCAAAATGACTTCAATATCCACGGTTGACAGCATCAAACAAACAATTCATATTATATGGTGCTTGGGATAAAGCAAAAATAATATCATACTTGAGCTCATTTTATAATTGGAGCGTTTTGATTTTTTTATTTATTGCAATAAGATTTCTATAATTTTTAAAAACTTTTAGAAAACATTGAAATATAAAAATAGTTATAATATGACATTAAAATTTATTGAAACGATATTTTACATGATTGGTCTTACTGGAAACTTTTTCTACGTGGTTTTGTTAGATTTGTAAATTGCCTTTAATATTAAATTCATAACATCTTAATAGAATAAATGCAATTGAATATCATTATTGAATGAAAATTAAGTTAACTAGACCATATATATATGAATTGATTTTTTTCATGCTTCTTGCGTTTCAATAAAAAAAACTATTAGTTTGACTGATGAAATAAACTGTATCAATGTTTAACTATAATATTTTAATTTTGTGAATTTTTTGAAACAAAATAAAATAATGTAAATATATTTAGGTTATTTTTTCCCTTCAATTTTGGATCCAAAATGGGTCATGACAGTTGGGGTTCAGTTGAGACACTTTTTAAAACCAACCTGTAAATGAATATATATTTAAAAATAAGAATTAAGTGTTAAAATTACCTGATTTTAGGGTGAAAGTGGAAATATAATCCTGTATTTTAAGAAACTGCCAAAATAATTCAGGACTTAGCTGACTTATTAGTTAACAACGAATTGACCGGAATTTGGTAAAATGATGAATTAGTCCCTGAATTAAAAATTAAAAAATATGAAAAGACTTAACTGCCTTAATGCTTATGAATGGAATGATTTCCCCCTTTTTCCCTCACCTTCCCTTCATCTTTCCCCGATTTCACCTCTTCTGGAGGTTTTTTTAGGGGGGTGGATGGAGAACTGTGGTTTCTGGTGGTGAGCGGGGTGAGGGGTGGCTATTGTTTCCGGACACAAAGCGAGCGTGGTTGTGGGGGTGGTGAGCGATGAGAGGGGTGACTATGGTTTCTGGAGGCAGAGCGGGGTTTGTGGCGGCAGGGGGACTGTGGGGGTGGCGAGCAGGGAGAGGCAAGAGGAGGGCGGTGAGGTGTTGTGGGGTGGTGGCAAGCAGCTAGGGTTTCGAGAAGGTCGACGGGGTGGATGTGGTGGTGGCGAGCGGAGTGGAGGGCGGCAAGCGGCTAGGGATTCAAGGAGGTCGGCGGGGTGGCTGTAGTGGTGGCGAGCGGGGAGAGGGAGGAGGAGGGTGAGCGGGAGTGGCTGTGGGGGTCTCGGTTTTCTGGCGCTGGGCTAAGTGGGGTTGCAAGCAGGGGTCTCGATTTTATGGCGCTGGGTTGAGTGGGGTGACGATTTACTGTCTCCATTTTTTCTCTGGCGGGGTGGCCATGCACAGTGGCTCCAAATTTGCTCTTCAACTACTCACAGATAATGAAGATGAAGAGAATAATGAAGATTTGCTCACGACTCCAGATTTTCTCATCGGGTGGAAGAAGTGAATAATGAAGATGAAGGAGATTAGGGCTTCAAGAGTATGAAGGTAAGTTCAATGCTTTTTGTGCTTTTTAATTTTTTTATAGAGGGGTAAATTTATCTTTTTAACCTAATCAAGCCTCAAATTGGTGGAAAAGGTTATATTTGCGCATACACTATTTATTTAGGGTTATATTGCATTTTAAATTATCACATGGTTATATTTGCACTTACGTGAATTATGTATCGTTATATTTGCACTTTTCTCAAATATATTTTTTGTTTTCTTGGGGTCAATTTTAAAATACATGAAAAACTTCAGGAGCTGAAATGCAAGAAATAAGAAACCAAAAGGGAAATGATCTGCCATCTCCGTTCCGGTCGAATCCTAGCCAGATTTGCAAATTCTCTCTGTTCCGCCTCCCGCCGCTAGATTTCACCACCGGATTTCCCGGAGCTACGATTCTCGGTGATGTTCTTTCCATTTCGTGGCGGCGTTAAGGTCTTTGGTTTTCAAGGTGGATTTTCCGGTGTTTGGTGCGATTTTTCTGATTTTCGCCGTCGGGAGGCGGAACAGAGAGAATTTGCAAGCCGTCGGATAAGATGTAGAACGCGTTCTCTTTATATCTGTTGGCGGCGGTTCTATTTTGCTGATGATGATTACAGGGTCTCGTTTTGACCCACGACTTTCAGAATAATCTGGCAACCTTGACAATTCGTAATTCGGGTGGAGTAGTTGAGGAACCGGATTATACGCGATTCGGGTTTGCACAACCTTGTGGGCCCCATCATTTGGATCTTATGTTTTGTTTGGGTATACTTCCTCCGTCCCACTTTAAACTTCATAGTTTCCTTTTTGGAATGTCTCACCACTCATTAAAAATATGTCACACATATCTTAAAATTTGTGCAAAAAATAATTAAAAAATTTAAAGTGGGAGGGAGAGAGTAGTGGCTAAAATTCACGTCTGAATAACAACAATATCAGATTCAAATGGTTAAATATAGAAAAGAACATGAATATACATGTAAAAGAGTATGTTTATTAATAGCGGTATGTCCGTTATGGATAAACCACTGTATTTATTAATTTATATATTGTATTTATTAAATTATATTTTATATTTAAACAATCCAAATTCTGTATTTTTACATTATGTTTTTTAAAAAATATTTTTACATTTAGATACACTTTTTTTACTTGTTTTAACTTATATAATACAATATTTTTAAAATATATATAATTTTTAAATTAAAATGATATGGGGTTCGTCCATAAGGTTTATAAACATGCCACCTTTCTAAAACTTTCTCCACATAGAGTATGTCTCCTGACAGGTGGTCTGTCCATAAGTTATGGGCAGACCACTGTATTTTTTAACTTCACTGCTACACATTAGATTTTTCGTAACGATTTTCTTGCAACAATTATTAAAATTTTGTAATAGCTTGTAAAGTGTTACTTAAACGTTTGAAAAATGTTACCTAAATCTTGAAATATTTTACCTAAATTTTGAAAAGTTGAGTTAGATCTAATGCAACGTCACCTAAGGTAATACTCATAAAAGTGTTGCAATAGGCTCAACTTAGTATTATTGGCACCTAAAGCGACACTTTCAAAGTGTTACATTAGTCTTAGTTTGTAGTAGTGCTTATACACTGCATTTGTTAAATTACCTAGTCAATTCAAGCATTCAAAAATGTATTTTATATTATGTATTTTTTAAATTTTCACTTTCAAATACACACATTATTATTATTTTAAACTTATACAATACAATATTTAAATATTTAAAAAATATAATTTTCAAAATTAAACATTAAAAGATTTGTCCATAAATTTATAACTTTATGAATATTGCCACCTTTCCTAAGATTTTCTGGTTCTCGAAAGTAACATTTCATACTTGGTTCTAACAACTTCACATACTTTCTTGTGATCTATTATGATTCTTTCATCATCCATATTTGATGTGTATTTGTGAAGAATAAAAATAATAATTTTACGATAATTTTACCTTTAATAAACATAGTTTAAAGTATAACAACATCATTTAATATACTTATTGTTATTAGATATTGTAACACTTATATCTTGTTGCGAAAATTTATTTTAATATAGTTTAGACTATAACAATAATATTTAATATACTTATTGTTATTAAATATTGTAACACTTATATCTAACAAGAATTCTTAGTGATTTTCTTTTCAAAAAAAGAAAGAAAGATACATAATCCGAGTTATTGCAAAAATATAGTACATACATACTCCGGAGTCTCTCTATCTCATCTCTATTTGCACTGCAATTATTATCACGTTGTTCAAGACTCCGAAGTAAATACGAAACCTATAAAAATATACTCCCTCCGTTCAGCTATCATGAACACACTTTCCATTTAAAGATGTTCATTTTATTTTGGCACATTCCAAATGTAGAATGGTTTAAGGAAATTTCCACCATTCAATTTGCCTTTTCTTCTTCCCATTCATTTTGCTCCACACAATTGGTATCTTCTAAAAAATTGTGTCAAAAAGTGAAGTGTCAAATTTAGTTGAACATATGGGGTATTAATATGAGGGGTTTGAACAATTATTTAAATATGAGAGATAACATGAAATATTTTTGTAATTTTTAAAAAATTTATTTGAAACTTCGTCGACTCACCATAAGTTAAAAAATGCACACTACCTCTGTTTCGTTGGAAGTGGTACCATAAGCTTATGTGTTTGGATTTAGGTGTATAAAATGAGTAGATAAATTGAATTTAGAAAGGGAAAATAGAATGAGTGGATGAAATTGAAGGAATCTTGTCATAAAAAAAAGTGTGTCAAATTCACAAAAATAATCTTTAAAAAAATATATATCATTTTCGCACTTACATTTGTGTTAGTTATAGAATCTGCTGAATTCTTTCTTGCATTTCGTAAATTATAAGATATGGTGGTCTACTTACTGCTTACATTTCTATAAGATATGACACATGTTAGACTTTTTCCTGCTTATATTTTCGTAAGTTATGAAATATGCTGGACTCTTTCCTGCTTACGTAAATTATTACATTTTCGTAAGTTGTTAAATACTTGCTCTTGTCCTTTAATTATGTCTCACTTTCCTTTTTGAGATGATTTTTTTATATTGGTTCCTTCTACTTTTAGCAAATCTTAGATTGTTTTCAACCACACATTTTACATTTTATATTTTTAATGCAATATCTACCATTCATTTCCCTTTTTGAAAAAAATTGTGTCCAAAAGTTGAAGCCATAATAAAAGAACCAGAGGGTGTATGATTCTCTCTTTCATATTTTTTTCCTCGTAAGTACTCCCTCCGTTTCTTTAATAATGGTACACTTTTTTTTGTTTTTTTTTTGCACACTTTTCATTTTTGGTAAGATTCCTTCAATTTCATCCACACATTCTACTTTTTACATTCTACATTCAATTTCATCTACTCATTTTCTTCTCCTAAATCCAAGCACCTAAACCTAGTGTGTCATTGTTAAAGAAACTGAGGGAGTAATGAATTATGTGGACTTTTCATACTTAAATATTTTCGTATGAAATGATTTTTATTTAATTTATTTTTTATAATTATGAAATGATAATTTTTATTTTTATTTTTATTTTATATAGCATTTATTATATTTATATAATTATAATTATTTTATTACTTAGGAATCAACTGTCAAACTCTAATAGTATAACGTAGTGAATCTAACTCAAATAGCTGCAAAATATTATAATGTAGCAATGCTAACTCAATGTATTTTTATTAACGGTAAAATATTCCAGATACGAGAGAATTATATTATTTTCAGCTATATATTATCAATTTTTTATCCATTACATTATCTTTTTTATTTCGTTATTTATATATATATATATTGATTTACAAATTTTGGCGTTTTCATAATAGAAGGTGGATATTGAATAAATCATGGTTCAATCAATCCTTGGAGTTAGGGGCTTCTGGTCCAAGTAAACAAACACAAATTTCACAAAGTACCACTTCGGTACCACTTTTCAACTCGGAAATGGTTGGTTCGTTGGTTCGATTTAGTAAATGATTTCGGTTTTTTATACTAAATGATTTCGGTTTGAGTTGCTGAACTAACTACCTAATGACGTGTGGTTTTCCACAAGTTTTCCGACACTTGTATTGCTTTAAATCTTTTCTTACTCACATTAAAGCTTGCCTAAATATCACAAATTCTCGTGAGTTTACTTTTCACAATTTTTATGCCTTGGGATCATAAATTATTTCATATTTTCCTTTTATAAAATTCCCTATAAATTAAAATTTATATTATACAAATATAAAATAGATGTACATAATGATTTTGAAAATTATATATTTGAATATTAATTACAAACGTTGAACTAATTAAGATCCTTTGAGGCATTAATTAAATGTATAAGTATTCAATTGCATTACGTAAGCTTTTGTTAAATAATATGTGGTTCTCTTATTAATTAAGTATAATGTATATCAATTTATTTTATAAGTACTCGTAATATATTGATATTCAAATTACACGTAATTAGTTTCGTAAAGTTTCGGAATTTTAATGTTTTCTTCCTCTTTGAGGTGAAACAGAGGGGGTCCACCTTAGACTTGTCTTCCAGATGTTTGGGGATGTTATGTACTTAATTGACATATTAATGTTCGTATTTTTAGGGTGCTGATATATCACGCTCTGTATTTTACTTACCTACCTCCTAATACGTAGAAACGTGTATAAACAAATTTGAAATTTGAAAAAAAAAAACCTAACCTTCTTCTCCGGCACTTCTCCAGTCCTTCCGCTGCCGCCTCGCCTGGAAGTCACCACCGCAGCCTCGCCGCACCGCCTCACTCAAACACCTTTGTCACCGTTCGGAGGGAGGGAGAAATGACCGGTGGAATGGAGAACCGACTGGCCGGTGGAAGGGAGAAAAAACCGGCCGGTCGGAGGGAGAAGATGGCGGGCGGGGCGGAGGAGAAGAAAACCGCGAGGGGAGGGAGAACCGACCGGCCGGTGGGAAGGAGAAGAAACCGGCTGGTTGAAGGGAGAAGATGGCGGGCGGGGCGGAGGAGAAGGAAACCCGGGGGGAGAAAGGACCAGCTGGTCCGGAGGAGAAGGGATCGGCCAGGAAGGGAGGGAGAACTGGAACCTGACCAGTTCGCAGGGAGAGCGGGGGAGATGACCAGCGTGTGCTACTCAAGCGCGTGGATAAGGACACGCGCGTGGATCTCACACACATGGAAGCTCGGCTCGGCGGGGAAGAAGGCGGGCGGGGCGGGAAAATCAAGCGGGCGGGGATCGCCGCCGGGAGAAAGGGAGGGGCAGGGATCGCCGCCAGGAGGCGGAGGTTTTGTAAATTTTGTCGGCGACTCTGGCGCCGTCTCTGGTGGCGGTGGCAAGCGTGACAGAGGCGAGCGACGAGCGGCCACGGAGGCGGGGGTTCTGAAAAATTCCGGCCACACAACCTTATCATTTTTTATATTAAATTCATGCTTTAAATTTAAATCAAAATACATATTATATTAAATAAATACAAATACAGGGCATAATACAGTAAAATATAGGGCGTGATATAACAATCCACTATTTTTACTTCTTAAATGGTATAATAAATTAATAATCAGGGTCGGGGAAGGATAAAAACATGTGGCGGGGCAAAAAAATTTAATTTTTTTCTATATTAGAGGTGATTGATAATTTTTTTTAAAAAAATTACTTCCTGTATATTTTCCGTAATTTGCGTCTTGGTGAGGAATGAAGCCCCCTCCAGCCCTATGTGGCTCCGTCACTGTTAATAATACTTGTTATAAGTACATTAGTCAACCCTAATGGCGCTATTTCTTATTTGATACAACAAACATAGCATGTCAAATGAAGCTTCTGAACCTGAACACAATAATACTCATCTGGTTGATAAAAGAAATACTCATCTGATCTTAATCAAGTGGAAACCATTCATTTAATCACTCATACATTTGCAGGAATTAAGGATAATATTATGAACAGTTTCCAATTTAGATAGTCTAATGTTTAGATTAATTATGAAAAAGCTCATTCTAAAAACTTTTAAAGTTATATTATATTTATTGATATTTTAAAGTATATTTTTAAAATATTTAAAATTACGAAAATTTCTTGTAACATAAAGAAACTGACATCAAATTTCATTGTAAATATTCTTTCTTGAATGTTTGATATTGTGCTAAATCTTATTTTAGTTCATATAACTAGTAGATGTGGTCATTTTATAATGAATGAAATGCTTATATAACCCCTAATTTTTTGTTATGTGTAAATATAACTCCGAATTTTTTGAAAGTGCAGATTACCCAAAGTCATTTAAGTGTAAATTAGGAAGAAAAAAGTGGGTACTCGGATATAAGTTTACATATTTTAGTCGGTCATGGGTATCTGCACATTTGAAAACCGATCATGGATATATAAGCACTTTTGAAAAACTGAGAGTTATATTTACACTTTTCCAAGAACTGGGGGTCATCTTAATATAATTGATGAAGTGATTTGATGTAAGTTTCTTATACTTCAAACGATATTTTTATAATTTTAATAATGTCTTGAACTAGGCAAAGTTTTGAAAAAGATCATCTTTCTACGGGGTTATGGAAAGACGTGTTTAATTCGAATAATAAAAAGATAAAATATTTTAGTTGCAATATAATTTTTTTATTATGCAACATGTAATAGTTATAAAGTTGAGTACCCGATTAATGCAATCTAAAAAATTTATCTTCAATTCCTTTAATTTACAATTTAAACGTTGGTCTTTTCGTGACATATGAAAAAATCATCTTACAAGACTCTAACTCCTTAAACTATATCTCAAAATATAAAAATAAATGTAATTTAACATTAAAATTATAGAAACAAGATTTAATATGGTTGCTGGAATGTGAAAGTTTACCATGTGCATAAATGGATCACCTTAATATGGAACTAATTAAGCAACAATTGAATGATGCAACCTCAAATTTTAAGCAATAATTGAATGTAATACGGAAAATTATTTTTAAAAATTCATTTTACTTGCAAGTTATGAATGATGATTTTGTCATTCTTATATTCCATCTAATTTAATAAATTTTGTAAAGTCCAGATTTGTCTAGTTGGCAATTTGTGGAAGTTATGCAAATATAGAATGATTGTGTTGAAACATCAAAGAAGGAATGTTAGTGATATAAGGAAAGTGGAGTTGTAATCTGAGAAGAAGTATTTTCGTTCATAATGTTTTGATTGAATAATATATCAATTCTTATATTTATGAGATTGGATTAGATTTATGGAATTGAAATATTTGGTTATGGAAAAAGATATGGATGATATATCTCCAATGGATTTGATTAAAATCAAAATTTGAAATGGAGAAGGAATTATATACAACTTCAGAATTTTCATGTTGGAACATACTCCGAAAGAAGATTTGTGAGAAGAATATTGCAGAGAAAATAATTTATGGAAACTTGGTGACTACGCAATATTGAGTACAGATGTAGAAGCATAATGGAATTATGGCATATCCCTATATTTATGGAATTGGAATGAATATTATGGGATATTTGATATGGAAACTCCCTTTATTTATGGGATTTGGATATGCTTCAAAGCAGATAAGGAATAAAAATATTATGGAGATAATTATGGAGGTATTCTGATCTGTATATGGACTATAAATAGATGACATTATACGGCTGCAATTTGCGTGAATTTAATTGATAAAAAATCTGCACTTCAGATTTTACTTTCTGCCGAGAAGATTTGCAAAGACCCAAACTGACCATGTTCCAACATACACAACCTGTTTGCTAAAGTTCGAAACATATGTCTTAATTCCTCGGGAGGATGAGATTCAGCGTCGACGAGTTTCGAGGTCAGAGGGAATCTGATCAAGGCAGATCG
>JAULKK010288409.1:0-13602 GCA_032355705.1 Rubia peregrina
TAACTCGTTTTTAGTTCTTGTATGCTTTACTAGTTAACTTGTCTTTGATTCGTTAACTTAGAAAACCAAACTCAAAAACCCCCTTTTTTCATGTGCTTTTATATATATACATATATCTATATACCTAGCATAATATTCTCCGTTTTATGAGCAAACACTTGAGAATAACCCCTGTCTCTGTGGACGATCCCAACTTGCCACTAGCAACTTAGTTGTAGTTAGCACACATTTAGGGCTTAAATTGTATATTTGAGAGGTACGGCGACGGCCTTCCATGGATTTTTTCTAGTTTCCCGATTTTTTAATAGTAAAAGGATAAAAATGAATTTTTTATCTGCAGCTTTTTATATAAAAATATTGGTTTGGGACACAGGGCACAATCTGATTGGGCCACGTGTCCCATCAAGTTAAAAGAATTAAATAGATGGGACAACGGGTGCCACGTGGCCTAATCATAGGGTGTCACGTGGCACCCTTGGTATAAAAAAGATGTCGCATCCAAGCATGGCCATGGGCGCACATGGAAAACATTAAAACAAATGATGGGCATGAGCTGAGGGGCGGCCTGATTCAATGCAGCCCGCTCCGAGCCCCCCACTATGGGGGTTTTCAGTTTTGGTTCGAGTTTAATTTTTAATTGATCCCGTTCTGAACCCCCACTGTACATGCTCTAATTAATCAACATCCCCATCAATTCACTTCGTGTCAATGGTATATGCCTTCAACCAAAAAACAATCAAGAGTTAAGTGGTAAAATGATCCTAATTTTATGCTGAAAATGTCAATATAATCCTGCAGAATCTAAAAGTGCCAAAATAACTTTTGACTCTGTTGACTTTTTAATCAACAGTTTGATGGGCGGATTTTGTTGAAAAGACATTTTGCCCTTGTCTAAAAAAAGAAAATTGAAAAAGACTTATCAGGCAGCGACGGAGGTTAATTCCCTCTAATGCTGCTTCCAATTTCAAGCCATTTCTTCTGATTTCAAACCCTATCTTTCCCTCTAATGTTTCTTTCGATTTCAAACTCTATCTTTTCCTCTAATACCTTCCCTTCAAACCCAGATCTGGCGGAGAGGGGGAGGGTCACGGCGACGGTGGGCGGAGGTGGGGAAATAGTGGTACGGGGCAGAGCTAAGATGAGGTAGAGTCGCGTTGCAGTGGTGGCGATCGTGAATCTCAATTTTTTGGCACTAGGGCGTGGGAGCTGGAGGAAGATGAGAGACAGCAGGAGGCAGGGTAGGGAAGACGGTGGGGCTTAGCCGAGGGGAGGCGACGAGAGGCTATGGCAGGGGAGACGGCGGGACTAGGGCAGGGAGACGGCTGGGGAAGACTAGGGCAGGGGAAGTGGCGGGACAGGGTGGGGAGAGTCGGGGACAATTGCGGCGGCAAGAGGCTAGGGCAGGGAAGGCGGCGGCGTTCACAGCTGTGCAGGGGTGGAGCATGGCGGTGGTAGCGGTGGAGTACGGCGGCAGAGGTTTTGAGGAAGAAAATTAGTTTTGCCATAAGGGGTTTTTTGTTATTTCATTTTTTTGTCATACCTGAATTCATTTTGTCTATGCTGAAATTAGAGATTTAGGCTATGTCAGCATGAATTTTTGAAAGTTAAGGTTAGATTGACACATACAATAATTAGTTAGGGTTAAATTGACACAATCTGAGATTGTGTGGGTTATATTGGTACTTTCAATCTAAAGTTAGGGTTATAAATGTATTTATCCTATCAATCAAACACTGCACCATCATCAAAATTGAAATTATCATGACCGTACCTTCATTGAGCACCTGCAAATTGGAAAATTACAGTGGAGACTGATATAATAATTTTTCCATAGTTATTTCTGTATTACAGGAGGGAATAAATAGAGTACAATTAGATAAGGAATACTAGAACTAAAATTAACTCTAGTCTAGTCATCAAATTATATCCACGAAGAGCTGCAATCTCATCATCCATAGCAGAAACCCAAGACGGATCCTGAAGAGCAGTGTGATAATCCATGGGCTCTAACTGAGCAAGTTAGGCAGAGACAGTGATCATTGATATAAGAATCATCTCTATGCTGAATAGCCCCGATCGAGTAGCCATTTCATGAGTACGAAGCCGAGGATGAGAGGCAGGGGGTGGAATCGGTTAAGGGAGTCGAAGAAGGGGCAACCGAGATAACTAGAGAGTGGGTGGTCGGAATGGACGATGGGGAAATAGGCGGCGTGACCTAATGAGTAGTTACTGGGATAGGGTCTGTGGAACAATTAGAGTAAGGGGACGATAAACACGGAGTAGGCACGGGTAATGAAGGGGCAGAGGCACCATCAGGATCAATAAATGTCGAGACATCCAAAGTTAACAAGGAATAGAAGCGCCACTACCAACGGAAACATAAGAACTAGCAGAATAAGGAGTGACACTCTCCAAACAAGACGCCGAAGATGCCATTTGACTAGTCTCACCAGAGTCGACATATCAATCAGATGTGCAAGCAGAAGGCTCTAACTGCAGAGATGACTTAAAATTTTTGGCCAAATGGGTCGAGTATGAACGATGAGTCTGGGCCAACATCTTGTAGCCAGTCGCAGCATAATGACCGGGATACAAAACTAAGTGCAGTGCAGACGCTCATGGCCCAAACTAGCAACACCAGCCGTGGACTGACCCTGCCAGCTGCCCCTGCTGCCACGCCATCCATCAAATTGGCCTCCCATGTCGAGGCATTAACTGTAAGCGCCGCCACCCCTCCCCAGCGTCTGATTCCACGCATGACTAACAGAGGGTTGTTCATCTACGGCAAAGACGACCGGACCCGCTGCTGTCACTGAATGTCCCTATAATTTTTTTTAAATGCCTCGTGGTTTTTGGCATGATAAAATGCATTGGCGTATGTGACGCATTTATCAGAGGTGCAAAAAAATCCTTGTACTAAGGACCTGGAGCAGTTAAAAACCAAATAATCTGATCATCATTTGTGATAGGAGAGCCCATAACAGATAATTGCTCAAAAAATATCCTTAAATTGGAGATAAAGTTCCTGAACTGTACCAGTCTTACTTATACTGTGAGCATCGACACAAAGGCTGAGAATGGTGGATGTGTTACTGTTTTGAAATGTAGCATTGATGTTATCCCATATCTCCTTTAACGTAGAGAAATCTGGAATTTTGGCAAGTGCTTCATCCGTGAGAGAAGAAAAAATAAACTGTAGACGCGTTGATCTTCCGCAATCCACTTATCATAGTCTGTCTTTGCATTCACATATGCTGCCTGCAGATCAGTCTTGACACCACCTCCTATAGATGTCATGGAGGCATATGAGAGAGTGGTCGTCGGCGGTGGAACAGGGAGAGGAGGACACATGTGACTGTTATCAACGATATCGAAAAGACCTTTTGGCTTGAAAACGTAATAACCCTAACATTTCCAGAGAAGATAATTTTAAAAGGTGAGTTTAACCTGCATCATGTGAAACAGAGTGTTGTAGGAAAAAATTTCATCAGCCACAGTGGAGGTGGAAGGAAGACGGGAAGTGTGCTGGAAAGATAATCGAAAAGAAGGAAAGAGGGAGTTTCAGTCAAAAATTGAGGAGGGAGGCAAATGAATATTTTAGGATTTGGAAGGTTGGATATGAACTTGCTCTGATACCATGTCAAATAATTTTTTAAATAATTTTTGTATTACTGAAAAGAATAAATAGAGTACAATCAGATAAGGAATACTATTATACTAGTACTAAAATAACTCTAGTTTGGTCATCAAATTCTATCCATATCAAACACTGATCGAAACTTATGATTCCAAGCTTCTTAATTGGAAGATTATATGGCTTAGCGCAGCTGGTAAACTGATTTTGATCCAATCTTGCTTATTTTCTATACCTCAACACATCCTTGCTGTTTTGAAACCCCCCACAAATGTAATCACTCTTCTAGCAAAAAAAGAGTAATTTCTTTTTAGGAAATCAAGAACATAGCCACAAGAAAAACTGGAAAGCTTGGAAACATTTATGTTTTCCTTTTGGTGAAAATGGGATTGGGCTTAGAAACCTAAATTCCATCATTAATGATTCCTCACTAAAATTTTGGTGGAAACTCCAACAAGGAATAACACCTTGGTCACAGTTCATCGGGTCTCTTCCCCAACCTGCAAGAAAATCTCATATTTTCAAAAGAATCATGACGGTTGACACACTGGCACAGTCTCATTGAGTGGTTATCCATGGCAGAGGCAACTCTTCCTTTTGGGAATCAAATTGGAAAAGAAAAGGCCCTATAATTAACATATGCATCATGTTAGACACTAACATTCACCCAAAGTGTACAATTACTGAATTTATTTCAGCAAAAAACCCTTATCTTCCCTCCTTGATGCAGGTGCTACCTACCGACACAATCAATTTTCTCCAAATGGCCCAACTATACCAAAGGGATGATAGGTTGATCTGGACACAAAACTGGATGGGGAATTTCACTTTCAAATCCGCTTTTCAACTGGTGAGGAAAAGGAAAAGAAGACTGGGATCATTACACACGGTATGACATCAAAGACTACCAAGGAAAGTATCTATATTTATGTGAAAACTATCAAATGCCATTCTATCTTTTGATGACATTCTTGCTTTCATGAAAATTAACATAGTCTCAAAATGCATCACATGCTCAAATAGTTATGACTCTCAGAACCATTTCGTTAATAATTGTAGTTTTTCTCTTAGTTTATGGAATGAGATGCACCAATGGTTGGCCCTCCCAATGCAAGATTTTTCATCCATAGAGGATAGAATGTCAGTATACTGGTCTTTAAGAGGCTTGACACCAATTCACACACAAATTATTCACATAATTCCTTCATACATCTGTTGGGCTTTGAGGGAGGGAAAGAACAAACTCCTTATTGAAAATATCAAACCCCAAAGGGAGGTTATTCTAAGTTCTATAAAAAAAATAGATATTTTTGATATTTCTGATAAAGCCCATATATTCCAATCATATACACGACTATGAATCGCACCAAATAGGATTAACCCTTTTGCTAAAGCATGCACCTAAGGGAAAAAATTACAAAGCACACATGTGTTAAACCTAATTATGGTTTTAAAATAAATGTTGATGCTGTCTGGAACAAACAAATAGGGGAATGTGGTCTGGGAATTATTTGTAGGGATACTTTTGGTAATCTGGTTAAAGCTGAGGGAGATTACACCAAGGCATATTCAAGTTTACATGCTGAGTTGACCGCTATAAAAAATGGATTAAAGTTTGGAAGAGATCTAGAACTTGCAGATTTTGTTATTGAAACTGATTGTTCAATGCTAGGAATTGTATAGTGAATCCTTATATAGCTCTTTTGCAACTTTTAAATCTGGCCTTTTTCCATACAAGCAACCTTAGAAAATGTTGCTATAATTCATGACAATAGACAGGCACAAAACCAAGCTGACAAAGATAGGTGTTGAACAGCTGAAACCAAGCCCGAAGAGCCTTCTCAGGCAGTAGATGGCCTTACACAGATGGCACACGTACTCTGGATGAAACGGATCCTTGTAGACAACAGGTTGTGCCATATAAACTGGAGAATCGAGCATGCCATTGAGAAAGGCATTCTCAATGTCCAATGAAGAAGAGGTCAGGCTCGCATGGTGGAAATGGAAAGAATGGTCCAAACGGTAGAGGCTTTGACCACTGGACTGAAAGTGTGATCAAAGTCAAAACCAGGAATCTGAGAGATTCTTTGATCCACTAAGCGAGCCTTATAGAAATCCACTCCACCATCAGGTCGACACTTCAGCCGATAAACCCATTTGAAGCCAACAATGTTGACATTCGAATGACGTGAAACAAGATCCCAAGTATGCTGAATATGAAAGGCTGCAATCTTCTCGTCCATGGCTGAGACCCAAGAAGAATCCTGAAGAGCGGACAATAATATGCCGGCTCCTTCTGATCAAGAAGAGCCTCTAGAAGACTGTGAGCATGAATATCAACATAATCACGATGTTGAATGACACTAGTGTAAGATCGAGTAACCATCCTGGAGAACCGTGCTGAGGGTGAGGCAAATTTAGCCACCGGTGAGGACGGCCGTGGCAAAGCCGTAGGACTGACCGGCGGTGAAACATGGCTGATTAGACTACTAGGAGGAGAGGCTGGCTGAAGCGGCTCAGGTTTGGAACAAATAGTGCAGGATGACGAAGACGAAGATGCAGTCGGAGATACTGGCGGCACTGACTCGGACTCAGGATCAATGAATGCTTAAACATCCAACACTATAGATGCAGAACCAGTCCCAGATGATGTAGATGGAGAAAATGGGAAATAAGTCTCGTTAAAATAGGCATGCCGAGTAACGTGATCCTTGATGTTTGAGGGATCGAGGCTACTGAAACCCCTGTGTTAGGAACTATATTCAATGAAAATATAAGTAATGATGTGAGAAGACAACTTATAATCATCAAATGGATAGAAAAAGGGAAAAACCAACAACCGAATGGGTGAAAGTTGGCGTAGATGGGATCCAGATGATAAAGAAGGTCATAAGGTGTCGAACTCTGCAACACTGAGTATGTAGATGGTTGATAATGTAAACAGCCACAATGAACACATAATTCCAATGTGATATCGGCAAATGTGAATGAAATAACATCGTAAGGCCCATTTTCACCACGTTGTGATATTTACGTTCTACGAGCCCATTTTGCTCCAGACGAGATAGGCACTAAACCTGATGGATTCCTTTCACCGCAAAATGAGATCGTAGTCGATTATTCAGAAATTCAGGGCCACCATCACTTTGAAAAACCTTTATTTTGAATGAAAATTGATTTTTGACAAATGTCTCAAACTGCAGGTAAATGTTAACAAAATCCGACTTGCGACGAAGAGAAATATAAACAAGTAAATATAGAGAAATCATCCACAAATAAGGTATAATATGCAAATCCATTTCCAGATAAAACCGGGGAAGACCCCCACAAATCATAATGTACTAAATTAAGAACATGCTCAACACGTTTAGGGTTCTCAACAAAAGCCAACCGTTGACAATTTGGCATAACACATGGGGCGTAGGTATGCGGTTTTGGCAACAAAGAAGAAAGTGAAAACAATCCAGACTAGAAATAATTGCACTAGGCACATGAACTAGGCGTGCATACCATAGCTTATACGAAGCTCGACTCTTATCCTGCTATAAAATCGGTCCAAAACATACAGTCCATCCTCACTGTAGCCACGAAGGCCCTGGTTACTTTGTTCTGAATCATAAAGTTTCGATCATCAAATGTAATCAGTACATGCATATATCTCTGGTTAACTTACTAATGGATAACAAATTCTTATTAATATCAGGCACAACCAGAACATCAGATAATCTCAAATTCTCCTAAACTTTAGAATCACCAACATGTGAAATCATAATAAGGCCACCATTATCAACATAAACTTGAAACTTACCAGTATAAGGAGTGACATTGCCTAAGCCTAAAGCAGAAGACGCCATGTGACTGGTTGCACCTGAATCAATATACCAACCTGACACTCGAGAAGATGGCTTTGACTGCTGAGAAATATGATAATTTCTACCAAATGTGTAGTGTCGGAACGACGCGTCTGGGCCTACATCTGATAACATGAAGCACCATAATAAACTAGCCACCCTCACCAGGTACAGTGCGGATGACCACGACCAGGAGCAGAACCAGCCGCCTGACTGGACCAGGGCTTCAGGCCACTGCACCGACCACTAGAACAGCCTCATCTACCGGCACGTGGACCCCACGCGAAACTGCTCCTTGTCGACATGTGATCCCACGCGCGGCCAGCTGGTGGCTAATCGCCAGTTTGGAACGCGACTTGATTGGTGGATGGATTAAAATAGTCCTGCAGATTTTGTAAAAATGCCTAGTGATTTTTGGCATGAGCAAGTACATCAAAATATAATGGCGCAAGAACAACATTAATTAAAGTAGCAAAAAAATACTTATACTAGGAGCCAAGAGCAGTAAAAAAAATTAGACGATTTTATCAACATTTGTTACATGAGAACCCATAATAGATAATTGTGAATACCATGTGCATCTGTGCGAAGACGAAGAATGGTGGAGGCACTGCTGTTCTGGTGTATGGCAGCAAGATTGTCTCAGATTTTCTTTGAAGTTGAGCAATCTGGGGACTCCGCGAGACCTTCAGCGGTGAGGGGAGAGAACAAAAGACTGTAGACACATTGATCTTCAACAACCCATTGATCGTACTCATCTTTAGTTTTATGGATAAGCGATCTTGGGTTCAACCTTGCCACCACTAGGAGATGTGGTGACCATCGTGGCAAATGACAGAGAAGGGTTGGCCAGCCGGTGGCAGAGACAGATGAGGTGGACATGGATTGGTGCCATCGACAAAAAACATATAGACCATGAGGTTAGAGAAGATAACCAATTAGACGCTTCCACAGGAGATAGTTTGATGATGTGAGTTAGATCTGCATCATATGAATCATAGTGTTGTAGGAGAGTTTTTCATTGGCAATTTTTAGTGAGAAAGACGTCGAGACTGCGTCAAATTTGATGGGAAAAGGAGGTGGTGGGAGTTTGTCGGCCGCCGGAAAAATTAAGGGAGGGGGTGACAGCCGAAAAGAAGAAAAATATTAGGGTTTAAGGATTTGGATCAGAACTTGCTCTGATCCATGAAAAAATATTTTCCCATAAATGATTCTGTATTGATAGACTGGATATATATAGATATTACAAGAATAGTAAATAAGGAAATGATTCTAATCTAATCACAATACTTATCCTAATCTAATTAGGAATCTGACTTATTTTAACAGAGCGATATCTTTGAAAGCCAGATTTTCTGATTCAGCAAGGTACTAAGAACTAACCGAGGATTCGGGGAAACGATAGAGAAGTCAATAAAATTGTCCATTGTAACGAATCTCGATGAGCAGAGAAATAGTATAGAAAAGAAACATAGATGCAATAATTATCTTTTGTGGAGGAGAATGGACTAGATTATGACACTCATCCAAGACAAAACATCAAATGTTCATGAATCACGAGTATGTCTTTCTTCTAGTACTACCGCAAATTAGCTGTTTTAATCCATAGTTTGATTTAGATCTGGAGTTAATTTAGAGCTTACTACTTAGATTCACATCGACCAATTACCGTATCACAAGCGTGATTATGCAATTAATTTATATACTCCATTGATAAAACAGCAATAGAACAGAATTTCTTACAAATATCTTTAACCGAATATAAATTTTGATGTATGTTATTGTTTAAGGTGGATCGAAAATTGTTGTTTGAATGTTTATTAATATGAGTTTAGTTATAGGTGAGTTTTGATATGAGTGTCAAAGATGAGGATGACGTTGGTTGTGTTGTGTTGAACATGAAACCTGATTTGTTTTGATATGAAGAATATGTGCATGATATGGTCGATATGAGTTTTCTAGTTTCGGCGGATCTAGAGAGTCTGGATTCTTCTATTAACTTATGAGGTCAGTTCTGACGTGGAAACTAACTTTGGGCATAATACACAGACGTCGAAATGCAGTTCCGAGTACAGAATTGCTTCTAAGGTGGGTTTTAAAAACCGTTGTTCATCACCGCCATTGATGTACTGAACAGTCAGGGATGATGGTTCAAAACCCGCCGTCGCTCAAAATTGGCCTCGAAAGTAAATAAATTGTCGAAATGCTGTTTCGAGTTCGAATTTGCTTATATGGTGGATTAAATAATATCATTCACTGTCACCATCGATGCATGCTGCATCTAGGAACGATGTTTCTAAACATGTCATTTCAGGGGTAAAAAATCATCGCAAAGGATGATGACACTCTACACTATGACTAGAGGTGTCAATTCCGGTTATCGTGCTAGGTTGGAATATTCATTTGGGTTGAAACATGTCAGGTTCAAATATGTTGGGTTTCATTTGTTGAATCGTGTTGTGTCGGGGTGTGTTACTATTGTGTCGGGTTGAAAAATATTTTTAAAAAATCTCAATTTGTTTCGTGTCGGGTCGGATTACAATCGTGTAACTTTTATACTCAAGTTAGAGTAGGTCGGGCCGGGTACGTAAATGGTGTGACTCACAACCAATTTGACTTGGTTTCATATTGAATGACTGTGACTTATATAACTACATAGATTTTGGCTTGATTATGTGTAAGGTAGTATAACTTATTTACCAGGTTAATTGGGTCCGAGTTCATGTATAGGTTGTCTCCAGATTAACGGGTCATAATAGGATTTTGGATTGAATTCGATTTTGTGGTGTTCGGATTTTCGAGGTGATATCTCTTGAATCAAAATTGGGTTTTGAGTTAAGGTTGGTAGTATTAGTTCAAGTCGGATTTTTAGTTTGGATCAGAGATTGAAAGCTCCCATGGTAACTGATCAAAATAAATGGCATTACTATAAATATATAGACCCATTGCATCATTTCAGGGGCGGAGACAGGGGGGTCTGGAGGGGGCTCCAGCCCCCGCCGAGCTAAAATTTACGGGAATTTTTTTTCCAGCCCCCTCCAGTATGAAGAAAAATTGGAGATTTTTTTTTCCTTTGTATGTCAGCCCCCGCCACTAATCTTTTCTGGCTCCGCCACTGCATCATTTGACATTTGGTTTTACGTGTGGGACAGTGATGAGGGAGCAGACAAATTCTAAACCAAAATAAAAAGGTATAAACAAATTGGGACAAGCTGTCAGTAGATTATACGGACTAATCCCAATAAAAGTCATACTACTATTTTGATTCGGTACGTCCAAAGTGTAACGTACCCGTCATAATAATTGAGATTAATTAATACATCACCTGGCCAAGTAGAATAATCCGTGCTAATTAAACTCAAATGATTCCATCTCTGTTATCAATAACCATTCTTGACCAAATAATTAAGTCCTTAACCCTTAATTTATTGGAATCGTGAAGATTCGAATCAGGGTGTGGATTATATGGTACACCCCTCCTGGTCTGAGGCTCAAATTTGGCCAGAGATGTTTGTTACACCATACATGAACTGATCCCACCAAATAAAATACCAAAAGAATTTTCTGGGTCTTTTGAGGTTTTTCCTGGGTGAGAGTTACTCAATCTGTTGTATCCGTGTTTTTTCACTTGTTAATTTACATCAATATTTTGCCTTTCACAACCTGCAATCAGGCCCCTCACCTAAAAAAAAGTATGAGAGCAGGAAAGAAAACAAATAAATGTTATTTTTTATGATAGAGAAAGACTTAGCAAAGGCGGTATTTCCTTAAATTTATGGACAGTTCAATGTACTTTTTACCTTAAATATTGTAATTTTTTTAAAATTTAAAAATTGTACATTAAAAGTTAAAAAAAATTAATAATGTTTATTCATATGTGAATATATATATATATATATATTGTAAACAATAGTTTTAAATTTCTAAATTTAGTACTATGTAATTTAACAAATGCAGCGTGTAAGGTAAAAATAAGTGAACTGTTCATAAATTTATCGACAAGCCGCTTGTGAGGAAACTCACTCTTAAAAATATTTAAAAGATGGACATAGTATAAGGGCATGTGCAGTTGGACGGATATTTATTGAAAGGAAATGAAATTTCCTTAAATGAATTCAATTTGAGTAATGATATTCTCAGTGAAACTTCAAAGTAAATGATGTGGCATTAGAAAAATGATCAATATATCCATTGTTAATTACAAATTTTAATGAAGGGTGTGCGGGATAATGAGAATAATTGTGGCTTACCCAATTAGTAGTCCTGACACTTTTTATTATATACTCCCTCCATCCCACCAGTAATGACATATTTACTTTTTGAAAGTAAAATTTAGTAAACTTGACTGTAAATATAAATGAATATATATATGTATAATGAATATATCATGTGAGATATTGTTTAATTACTTTTAACACACACACATATATATATTCTAATTATTAATTTTTATGCGGAATTGGTATATGTGGCTAGTAATATTGACGGTCAAATATGATCATTGAAGATGGTGAAAAGATAAATATGTCATTACTACTGGGACAGAGGGAGCATGAATAATATTTTCATAGAAAAGCCTATTCTAGCCTTATACCCTAATACACCCCCCTCAATCTTTACAAGGTGCAATAACAGATATATTGGAACGGTGTTTACAAAAAACTCACTAGAAATACCTTTAGTAAAAATATCAGCAACCTGAAACTGTGTAGGAACATGTCTAACCCGAAGACCTCCATGTGCAACCATTTCAAGGACAAAGTGGTAGTCGACATCAATATGCTCGTTGCGATCATGATGAATCAGATTGGCAGCAAATATGTTGTAGAAACATTATCACAATAGAGAGTAACATGATCACGAAGTAAATACCCCAAATCAGCAAGAAGCTGACCATGCCAAATCGTTTCAATTGCAGTGTAAGCAACACCCATGTATTCAGGTTCATTGAGAATTTGGACACAGTAGGTCGCTTTTTAGAGCCCCTAGAAATCAAATTCTTTCCAAGAAAAGTGGCATATCATGTGGTAGAACGACGGCTATTAGGACAACTAGCCCAATCTTCATTAGAATAAGCTACCACTAACGCAGGAGAGCTCGCCGAGTGGAGAAAAAGACCAAAATCCAAGGCACCCCACAAATGCCTAAAAAATCTCTTCACAACGTGAAGGTGGTAGTACGAGGAGCATGCATAAACTGAGACACCATATTAACAACATAAGCAATATTCGGATGAGTCATAGTTAAATATTGCAAAACACCAACCATACTACGATAAGAGAGACAACAATAGTAAGAACTAAATGCACAGTAGTAGGTTTCACAACAGGACTAAAAGTTTCAAAATAATCAATACCTGCATGGCTGCATGTTGGTGATTGCCGAAAACAACAATTCTGGCCTTGAACCGCTCCCCGAACCCATCATTATTGTATTTAATTTTATATACCCATTTATAGCCAAGTACATGACGATTGTAGTTGCGAGGTACCAACTCCCAATTATAATTTTTAATTAAATCCGTGTACTCATCAAGAATAGCCTGACGCTAGCGAGTATCTTTGGATGCATGTTTAAAATTAGATGATTCTAATTCTACGACATCTATTTTTAGATCCATCAGGCGACGAGGCTTGAAAATACCATCTTTAAGATGAGTAACCATAGGATGAGCATTTGGGACAGGTGGTAAAGGAGATAGAGAAGTTGAACCAAGAGAAAGAGACGACACGAGACTAGAAACTGACTCAGGAGAGGTGGCAAGTGGAGAAGAGACAAGCACTGGACTTGGAGATACATGCTTTAGCAAAGAAGATATTGGAGAGATGGATGGACGACTGAGCTCCACATCGCTATGAGAAGTCATGGCATTCATTGTCGGTGCTAAGGATGTAACTATCGATGAGCTAAGTGGAGACATCGAGAAGGGTGACACTGGTAGTGGAGCCACAACAGAGACTGGTGTGATAACGCTGAACTCAACGAGACCCATTGTAGGAGACCAACTCAAATTTAAGGTAAGAGGAGAGGAAAATGGCAAAGTCAACTTGGTAGAGAGAAGCCTGCGATAGGGAAATTTTTTCTAGTGAAAAATAACATAACGAATGGTATAAACAC